>JAVKPL010000088.1:0-14444 GCA_032173675.1 Gastrolobium villosum | reverse complement strand
ATAAATTAAATGCAAAAGAAATTGATATTTTGAAATTTTGTGATGGGAAACGGATTCCATCGAAAATGGATGAATAAAATAAATGCAAAAGAAATTGATTTTGTGAAGTTTTTCGACGAAAAATGGATTCCGTAGAAGATTTTTGTCGGAAAATGGATTTCGTCGAAGATTTTTGACGGAAAATGAATTCCATCGAAAATGGATGAATAAAATAAATGCAAAAGAAATTGATTTTGTGAAGTTTTTCGACGGAAAATGGATTCCGTCGAAGATTTTTGACCGAAAATGAATTCCATCGAAAATGGATGAATAAAATAAATGAAAAAGAAATTAATTTTGTGAAGTTTTTCGACCAAAAATGGATTTCGTAGAAGATTTTTGACGGAAAATAGATTTCGTCGAAGATTTTTGACGGAAAATGGATTCCGTCGAAGATTTTTGACGGAAAATGAATTCCATCGAAAATGGATGAATAAAATAAATGCAAAAGAAATTGATTTTGTGAAGTTTTTCGACGGAAAATGGATTCCGTCGAAGATTTTTGACCGAAAATGAATTCCGTCGAAAATGGATGAATAAAATAAATGCAAAAGAAATTGATTTTGTGAAGTTTTTCGACGAAAAATGGATTCCGTAGAAGATTTTTGTCGGAAAATGGATTCCGTCGAAGATTTTTGACGGAAAATGAATTCCATCAAAAATGGATGAATAAAATAAATACAAAAGAAATTGATTTTGTGAAGTTTTTCGACGGAAAATGGATTCCGTCGAAGATTTTTGACCGAAAATGAATTCCGTCGAAAATGGATGAATAAAATAAATGCAAAAGAAATTGATTTTGTGAAGTTTTTCGACGAAAAATTGATTCCGTAGAAGATTTTTGTCGGAAAATGGATTCCGTCGAAGATTTTTGACGGAAAATGAATTCCTTCGAAAACGGATGAATAAAATAAATGCAAAAGAAATTGATTTTGTGAAGTTTTTCGACAGAAAATGGAAATCCGTCGAAGATTTTTTGACGGAAAATGAATTCCGTCAAAAACGGATGAATAAAATAAATTGGAAAAGAAATTGTTTTTGTAAAGTTTTTCGACGGAAAATGGATTCCGTCGAAAATGGATGAAAAAAATAAAAGCAAAAGAAATTGGTTTTGTGAAGTTTTTCGACGGAAAATTGATTCCGTCGAAGATTTTTGACGGAAAATGGATTCCGTCAAAGATGGATGAATAAAATAAATGCAAAAGAAATTGATATTGTGAAATTTTTTGATGGAAAACGGATTTCGTCGAAAATGGATGAATAAAATAAATGCAAAAGAAATAGATTTTATGAATTTTTTCGACGGAAAATGGATTCCGTCGAAGATTTTGGACGGAAAATGAATTCCGTCGAAAATGGATGAATAAAATAAATGCAAAAGAAATTGATTTTGTGAAGTTTTTCGACAGAAAACGGATTCCGTAGAAGATTCTTGACAGAAAATGGATTTCGTCGAAGATTTTTGACGGAAAATGAATTCCATCGAAAACGGATGAAAAAAATAAATGCAAAAGAAATTGATTTTATGAAGTTTTTAGACGGAAAATGGATTCCGTCGAAGATTTTTGACGGAAAATGGATTTCGTCAAAGATGGATGAATAAAATAAATGCAAAAGAAATTGATATTGTGAATTTTTTTGATGGAAAATGGATTTCGTCGAAAGTGGATGAATAAAATAAATGCAAAAGAAATAGATTTTACGAAGTTTTTCGACGAAAAATGGATTCCGTCGAAGATTTTTGACGAAAAATGTATTCCGTCGAAAACGGTTGAATAAAATAAATGCAAAAGAAATTGATTTTATGAAGTTTTTCGACGGAAAACAAATTCCGTCGAAAACGGATGAATAAAATAAATGCAAAAGAAATCGATTTTGTGAAGTTTCGACGGAAAGTGTTTTCCGTCGAAATTTTTTGATTGAAATTGGATTCTGTCGAAGATTTTTGACGGAAAATGAATTCCATCGAAAACGGATGAATAAAATAAATGCAAAAGAAATTAATTTTGTGAAGTTTTTATGACGGAAAATGAATTCCGTCGAAAATGGATGAATAAATTAAATGCAAAAGAAATTGATATTTTGAAATTTTGTGATGGGAAACGGATTCCGTCGAAAATGGATGAATAAAATAAATGCAAAAGAAATTCATTTTATGAAGTTTTTCGACGGAAAACAAATTCATCGAAAACGGATTAATAAAATAAACGCAAAAGAAATTGGTTTTGTGAAGTTTTTCGACGGAAAATGGATTCTGTCGAAGATTTTTGACGGAAAATGAATTCCGTCGAAAATGGATGAATAAAATAAATGCAAAAGAAATTAATTGTGTGAAGTTTTTCGACGAAAAATGGATTTCGTAGAAGTTTTTTGACGGAAAATGGATTCCGTCGAAGATTTTTGACGGAAAATGAATTCCATCAAAAATGGATAAATAAAATTAATGCAAAAGAAATTGATTTTGTGAAGTTTTTCGACAGAAAATGGAAATCCGTCGAAGATTTTTTGACGGAAAACGAATTTCGTCAAAAATGGATGAATAAAATAAAAGCAAAAGAAATTGATTTTGTGAATTTTTTCAACGGAAAATGGATTCCATCGAAGATTTTTGACGGAAAATGTATTCCGTCAAAAATGGATGAAAAAAATTAATGCAAAAGAAATTTATTTTGTGAAGTTTTTCGACGGAAAACGAATTCCGTCGAAAATGGATTAATAAAATAAATGCAAAAGAAATTGATTTTGTAAGTTTTTCGACGGAAAATGGATTCCGTCGAAGATTTTTGACGAAATATGTGTTCCGTCGAAGATGGATGAATTAAATTAATGCAACAGAAATTTATTTTGTGAAGTTTTTCGGCGGAAAATGAATTTCGTCGAAAATAGATGAATAAAATAAATGCAAAAGAAATTAATTTTGTGAAGTTTTTTTGACGGAAAATGAATTCCGTCGGAAATGGAAGAATAAAATAAATGCAAAAGAAATTGATATTGTGAAATTTTTTGATGGAAAACGGATTCCGTCGAAAATGGATGAATAAAATAAATGCAAAAGAAATTGATTTTAAGAAGTTTTTGACGGAAAACGAATTCATCGAAAACGGATTAATAAAATAAATGCAAAAGAAATTAGTTTTATGAAGTTTTTCGACGGAAAATGGATTCCGTCGAAAATGGATGAATAAAATAAATGCAAAAGAAATTGATTTTGTGAAGTTTTTCGACGGAAAACGGATTCCGTAGAAGATTCTTGACAGAAAATGGATTCCGTCGAAGATTTTTGACGGAAAATGAATTCCATCGAAAATGGATTAATAAAATAAATGCAAAAGAAATTGATTTTGTGAAGTCGACGGAAAATGGAAATCCGTCGAAGATTTTTGGACGGAAAACGAATTCCGTCAAAAACGGATGAATAAAATAAATTGGAAAAGAAATTGATTTTGTAAAGTTTTTCGACGGAAAATGGATTCCGTCGAAAATGGTTGAAAAAAATAAATGCAAAAGAAATTGATTTTGTGAAGTTTTTCAACGGAAAATGGATTCCGTCGAATATTTTGGACGGAAAATGTATTCCGTCGAAAATGGATGAATAAAATTAATGCAAAAGAAATTTATTTTTTGATGTTTTTCGACGGAAAACGAATTCCGTCGAAAATGGATGAATAAAATAAATGCAAAAGAAATTGATTTTGTGAGGTTTTTCGATGGAAAACGGATTCCGTCGAAAATTAATGAATAAAATAAATGCAAAAGAAATTGATTTTGTAAGTTTTTCGACGGAAAATGGATTCCGTCGAAGATTTTTGACGAAAAATGTAATTCGTCGAAAATGGATGAATTAAATTAATGCAAAAGAAATTTATTTTGTGAAGTTTTTCGACGGAAAACGGATTCCGTAGAAGATTCTTGACAGAAAATGGATTCCGTCGAAGATTTTTGACGGAAAATGAATTCCATCGAAAACGGATGAATAAAATAAATGCAAAAGAAATTGATTTTGTGAAGATTTTTGATGGAAAATGGATTCCGTCGAAGATTTTTGACGGAAAATGAATTCCATCGAAAATGGATGAATAAAATAAATGCAAAAGAAATTGATTTTGTGAAGTTTTTCGCCGGAAAAAGAATTTCGTCGAAAATGGATTAATAAAATAAATGCAAAAGAAATTGATTTTGTGATGTTTTTCGACGGAAAATGGATTCCGTCGAAGATTTTTGACGAAAAATGTAATTCGTCGAAAATGGATGAATTAAATTAATGCAAAAGAAATTTATTTTGTGAAGTTTTTCGACGGAAAATGGATTCCGTCGAAGATTTTTGACCGAAAACGAATTCCGTCGAAAATGGATGAATAAAATAAATGCAAAAGAAATTGATTTTGTGAAGTTTTTCGACAGAAAACGGATTCCGTAGAAGATTCTTGACAGAAAATAGATTTCGTCGAAGATTTTTGACGGAAAATGAATTCCATCGAAAACGGATGAATAAAATAAATGCAAAAGAAATTGATTTTGTGAAGTTTTTCGACGGAAAATGGATTCCGTCGAAGATTTTTGACGGAAAATGAATTCCGTCGAAAATGGATGAATAAAATAAATGCAAAAGAAATTGATTTTGTGAAGTTTTTCGACGGAAAATGGATTCCGTCGAAGATTTTTGACGGAAAATGAATTCCGTCGAAAATGGATGAATAAAATAAATGCAAAAGAAATTGATTTTGTGAAGTTTTTCGACGGAAAATGGATTCCGTAGAAGATTTTGACAGAAAATGGATTCCGTCGAAGATTTTTGACGGAAAATGAATTCCATCGAAAATGGATTAATAAAATAAATGCAAAAGAAATTGATTTTGTGAAGTCTTTCGACGGAAAATGGAAATCCGTCGAAGATTTTTGGACGGAAAACGAATTCCGTCAAAAACGGATGAATAAAATAAATTGGAAAAGAAATTGATTTTGTAAAGTTTTTCGACGGAAAATGGATTCCGTCGAAAATGGTTGAAAAAAATAAATGCAAAAGAAATTGATTTTGTGAAGTTTTTCAACGGAAAATGGATTCCGTCGAATATTTTTGACGGAAAATGTATTCCGTCGAAAATGGATGAATAAAATTAATGCAAAAGAAATTTATTTTTTGAAGTTTTTCGACGGAAAACGAATTCCGTCGAAAATGGATGAATAAAATAAATGCAAAAGAAATTGATTTTGTGAGGTTTTTCGATGGAAAACGGATTCCGTCGAAAATTAATGAATAAAATAAATGCAAAAGAAATTGATTTTGTAAGTTTTTCGACGGAAAATGGATTCCGTCGAAGATTTTTGACGAAAAATGTAATTCGTCGAAAATGGATGAATTAAATTAATGCAAAAGAAATTTATTTTGTGAAGTTTTTCGACGGAAAACGGATTCCGTAGAAGATTCTTGACAGAAAATGGATTCCGTCGAAGATTTTTGACGGAAAATGAATTCCATCGAAAACGGATGAATAAAATAAATGCAAAAGAAATTGATTTTGTGAAGATTTTTGATGGAAAATGGATTCCGTCGAAGATTTTTGACGGAAAATGAATTCCATCGAAAATGGATGAATAAAATAAATGCAAAAGAAATTGATTTTGTGAAGTTTTTCGCCGGAAAAAGAATTTCGTCGAAAATGGATTAATAAAATAAATGCAAAAGAAATTGATTTTGTGATGTTTTTCGACGGAAAATGGATTCCGTCGAAGATTTTTGACGAAAAATGTAATTCGTCGAAAATGGATGAATTAAATTAATGCAAAAGAAATTTATTTTGTGAAGTTTTTCGACGGAAAATGGATTCCGTCGAAGATTTTTGACCGAAAAAGAATTCCGTCGAAAATGGATGAATAAAATAAATGCAAAAGAAATTGATTTTGTGAAGTTTTTCGACAGAAAACGGATTCCGTAGAAGATTCTTGACAGAAAATGGATTTCGTCGAAGATTTTTGACGGAAAATGAATTCCATCGAAAACGGATGAAAAAAATAAATGCAAAAGAAATTGATTTTATGAAGTTTTTAGACGGAAAATGGATTCCGTCGAAGATTTTTGACGGAAAATGGATTTCGTCAAAGATGGATGAATAAAATAAATGCAAAAGAAATTGATATTGTGAATTTTTTTGATGGAAAATGGATTTCGTCGAAAGTGGATGAATAAAATAAATGCAAAAGAAATAGATTTTACGAAGTTTTTCGACGAAAAATGGATTCCGTCGAAGATTTTTGACGAAAAATGTATTCCGTCGAAAACGGTTGAATAAAATAAATGCAAAAGAAATTGATTTTATGAAGTTTTTCGACGGAAAACAAATTCCGTCGAAAAGATGAATAAAATAAATGCAAAAGAAATCGATTTTGTGAAGTTTTTCGACGGAAAGTGTTTTCCGTCGAAATTTTTTGATTGAAATTGGATTCTGTCGAAGATTTTTGACGGAAAATGAATTCCATCGAAAACGGATGAATAAAATAAATGCAAAAGAAATTAATTTTGTGAAGTTTTTATGACGGAAAATGAATTCCGTCGAAAATGGATGAATAAATTAAATGCAAAAGAAATTGATATTTTGAAATTTTGTGATGGGAAACGGATTCCGTCGAAAATGGATGAATAAAATAAATGCAAAAGAAATTCATTTTATGAAGTTTTTCGACGGAAAACAAATTCATCGAAAACGGATTAATAAAATAAACGCAAAAGAAATTGGTTTTGTGAAGTTTTTCGACGGAAAATGGATTCTGTCGAAGATTTTTGACGGAAAATGAATTCCGTCGAAAATGGATGAATAAAATAAATGCAAAAGAAATTAATTGTGTGAAGTTTTTCGACGAAAAATGGATTTCGTAGAAGTTTTTTGACGGAAAATGGATTCCGTCGAAGATTTTTGACGGAAAATGAATTCCATCAAAAATGGATAAATAAAATTAATGCAAAAGAAATTGATTTTGTGAAGTTTTTCGACAGAAAATGGAAATCCGTCGAAGATTTTTTGACGGAAAACGAATTTCGTCAAAAACGGATGAATAAAATAAAAGCAAAAGAAATTGATTTTGTGAATTTTTTCAACGGAAAATGGATTCCATCGAAGATTTTTGACGGAAAATGTATTCCGTCAAAAATGGATGAAAAAAATTAATGCAAAAGAAATTTATTTTGTGAAGTTTTTCGACGGAAAACGAATTCCGTCGAAAATGGATTAATAAAATAAATGCAAAAGAAATTGATTTTGTAAGTTTTTCGACGGAAAATGGATTCCGTCGAAGATTTTTGACGAAATATGTGTTCCGTCGAAGATGGATGAATTAAATTAATGCAACAGAAATTTATTTTGTGAAGTTTTTCGGCGGAAAATGAATTTCGTCGAAAATAGATGAATAAAATAAATGCAAAAGAAATTAATTTTGTGAAGTTTTTTTGACGGAAAATGAATTCCGTCGGAAATGGAAGAATAAAATAAATGCAAAAGAAATTGATATTGTGAAATTTTTTGATGGAAAACGGATTCCGTCGAAAATGGATGAATAAAATAAATGCAAAAGAAATTGATTTTAAGAAGTTTTTGACGGAAAACGAATTCATCGAAAATGGATTAATAAAATAAATGCAAAAGAAATTAGTTTTATGAAGTTTTTCGACGGAAAATGGATTCCGTCGAAGGTTTTGGACGGAAAATGAATTCCGTCGAAAATGGATGAATAAAATAAATGCAAAAGAAATTGATTTTGTGAAGTTTTTCGACGGAAAACGGATTCCGTAGAAGATTCTTGACAGAAAATGGATTCCGTCGAAGATTTTTGACGGAAAATGAATTCCATCGAAAATGGATTAATAAAATAAATGCAAAAGAAATTGATTTTGTGAAGTCTTTCGACGGAAAATGGAAATCCGTCGAAGATTTTTGGACGGAAAACGAATTCCGTCAAAAACGGATGAATAAAATAAATTGGAAAAGAAATTGATTTTGTAAAGTTTTTCGACGGAAAATGGATTCCGTAGAAAATGGTTGAAAAAAATAAATGCAAAAGAAATTGATTTTGTGAAGTTTTTCAACGGAAAATGGATTCCGTCGAATATTTTGGACGGAAAATGTATTCCGTCGAAAATGGATGAATAAAATTAATGCAAAAGAAATTTATTTTTTGAAGTTTTTCGACGGAAAACGAATTCCGTCGAAAATGGATGAATAAAATAAATGCAAAAGAAATTGATTTTGTGAGGTTTTTCGATGGAAAACGGATTCCGTCGAAAATTAATGAATAAAATAAATGCAAAAGAAATTGATTTTGTAAGTTTTTCGACGGAAAATGGATTCCGTCGAATTTTGACGAAAAATGTAATTCGTCGAAAATGGATGAATTAAATTAATGCAAAAGAAATTTATTTTGTGAAGTTTTTCGACGGAAAACGGATTCCGTAGAAGATTCTTGACAGAAAATGGATTCCGTCGAAGATTTTTGACGGAAAATGAATTCCATCGAAAACAGATGAATAAAATAAATGCAAAAGAAATTGATTTTGTGAAGATTTTTGATGGAAAATGGATTCCGTCGAAGATTTTTGACGGAAAATGAATTCCATCGAAAATGGATGAATAAAATAAATGCAAAAGAAATTGATTTTGTGAAGTTTTTCGCCGGAAAAAGAATTTCGTCGAAAATGGATTAATAAAATAAATGCAAAAGAAATTGATTTTGTGATGTTTTTCGACGGAAAATGGATTCCGTCGAAGATTTTTGACGAAAAATGTAATTCGTCGAAAATGGATGAATTAAATTAATGCAAAAGAAATTTATTTTGTGAAGTTTTTCGACGGAAAATGGATTCCGTCGAAGATTTTTGACCGAAAACGAATTCCGTCGAAAATGGATGAATAAAATAAATGCAAAAGAAATTGATTTTGTGAAGTTTTTCGACGAAAAATGGATTCCGTAGAAGATTTTTGTCGGAAAATGGATTCCGTCGAAGATTTTTGACGGAAAATGAATTCCATCGAAAATGGATGAATAAAATAAATGCAAAAGAAATTGATTTTGTGAAGTTTTTCGACGGAAAATGGATTCCTTCGAAGATTTTTGACCGAAAACGAATTCCGTCGAAAATGGATGAATAAAATAAATGCAAAAGAAATTGATTTTGTGAAGTTTTTCGACGAAAAATGGATTCCGTAGAAGATTTTTGTCGGAAAATGGATTTCGTCGAAGATTTTTGACGGAAAATGAATTCCATCGAAAATGGATGAATAAAATAAATGCAAAAGAAATTGATTTTGTGAAGTTTTTCGACGAAAAATGGATTCCGTAGAAGATTTTTGTCGGAAAATGGATTCTGTCGAAGATTTTTGACGAAAAATGTGTTCCGTCGAAAATGGATGAATTAAATTAATGCAAAAGAAATTTATTTTGTGAAGTTTTTCGACGGAAAATGAATTCCGTCGAAAATGGATGAATAAAATAAATGCAAAAGAAATTAATTTTGTGAAGTTTTTATAACGGAAAATGAATTCCGTCGAAAATGGATGAATAAATTAAATGCAAAAGAAATTGATATTGTGAAATTTTTTGATGGGAAACGGATTCCGTCGAAAATGGATGAATAAAATAAATGCAAAAGAAATTCATTTTATGAAGTTTTTCGACGGAAAAAAAATTCATCGAAAACGGATTAATAAAATAAACGCAAAAGAAATTGGTTTTGTGAAGTTTTTCGACGGAAAATGGATTCTGTCGAAGATTTTTGACGGAAAATGAATTCCGTCGAAAATGGATGAATAAAATAAATGCAAAAGAAATTAATTTTGTGAAGTTTTTCGACGAAAAATGGATTTCGTAGAAGATTTTTGACGGAAAATGGATTTCGTCGAAGATTTTTGACGGAAAATGAATTCCATCGAAAATGGATGAATAAAATAAATGCAAAAGAAATTGATTTTGTGAAGTTTTTCGACGGAAAATGGATTCCGTCGAAGATTTTTGACCGAAAATGAATTCCGTCGAAAATGGATGAATAAAATAAATGCAAAAGAAATGGATTTTGTGAAGTTTTTCGACGCAAAATGGATTCCGTAGAAGATTTTTGTCGGAAAATGGATTCCGTCGAAGATTTTTGACGGAAAATGAATTCCATCGAAAATGGATGAATAAAATAAATGCAAAAGAAATTGATTTTGTGAAGTTTTTCGACGGAAAATGGATTCCGTCGAAGATTTTTGACCGAAAATGAATTCCGTCGAAAATGGATGAATAAAATAAATGCAAAAGAAATTGATTTTGTGAAGTCTTTCGACAGAAAATGGAAATCCGTCGAAGATTTTTGGACGGAAAACGAATTCCGTCAAAAATGGATGAATAAAATAAATTGGAAAAGAAATTGATTTTGTAAAGTTTTTCGTCAAAAACGGATGAATAAAATAAATTGGAAAAGAAATTGATTTTGTAAAGTTTTTCGACGGAAAATGGATTCCGTCGAAAATGGTTGAAAAAAATAAATGCAAAAGAAATTGATTTTGTGAAGTTTTTCAACGGAAAATGGATTCCGTCGAATATTTTTTACGGAAAATGTATTCCGTCGAAAATGGATGAATAAAATTAATGCAAAAGAAATTTATTTTTTGAAGTTTTTCGACGGAAAACGAATTCCGTCGAAAATGGATGAATAAAATAAATGCAAAAGAAATTGATTTTGTGAGGTTTTTCGATGGAAAACGGATTCCGTCGAAAATTAATGAATAAAATAAATGCAAAAGAAATTGATTTTGTAAGTTTTTCGACGGAAAATGGATTCCGTCGAAGATTTTTGACGAAAAATGTAATTCGTCGAAAATGGATGAATTAAATTAATGCAAAAGAAATTTATTTTGTGAAGTTTTTCGACGGAAAACGGATTCCGTAGAAGATTCTTGACAGAAAATGGATTCCGTCGAAGATTTTTGACGGAAAATGAATTCCATCGAAAATGGATGAATAAAATAAATGCAAAAGAAATTGATTTTGTGAAGATTTTTGATGGAAAATGGATTCCGTCGAAGATTTTTGACGGAAAATGAATTCCATCGAAAATGGATGAATAAAATAAATGCAAAAGAAATTGATTTTGTGAAGTTTTTCGACGGAAAAAGAATTTCGTCGAAAATGGATTAATAAAATAAATGCAAAAGAAATTGATTTTGTGAAGTTTTTCGACGGAAAATGGATTCTGTCGAAGATTTTTGACGAAAAATGTAATTCGTCGAAAATGGATGAATTAAATTAATGCAAAAGAAATTTATTTTGTGAAGTTTTTCGACGGAAAATGGATTCCGTCGAAGATTTTTGACCGAAAACGAATTCCGTCGAAAATGGATGAATAAAATAAATGCAAAAGAAATTGATTTTGTGAAGTTTTTCGACGAAAAATGGATTCCGTAGAAGATTTTTGTCGGAAAATGGATTCCGTCGAAGATTTTTGACGGAAAATGAATTCCATCGAAAATGGATGAATAAAATAAATGCAAAAGAAATTGATTTTGTGAAGTTTTTCGACGGAAAATGGATTCCTTCGAAGATTTTTGACCGAAAACGAATTCCGTCGAAAATGGATGAATAAAATAAATGCAAAAGAAATTGATTTTGTGAAGTTTTTCGACGAAAAATGGATTCCGTAGAAGATTTTTGTCGGAAAATGGATTTCGTTTTTGACGAAGATTTTTGACGGAAAATGAATTCCATCGAAAATGGATGAATAAAATAAATGCAAAAGAAATTGATTTTGTGAAGTTTTTCGACGAAAAATGGATTCCGTAGAAGATTTTTGTCGGAAAATGGATTCTGTCGAAGATTTTTGACGAAAAATGTGTTCCGTCGAAAATGGATGAATTAAATTAATGCAAAAGAAATTTATTTTGTGAAGTTTTTCGACGGAAAATGAATTCCGTCGAAAATGGATGAATAAAATAAATGCAAAAGAAATTAATTTTGTGAAGTTTTTATAACGGAAAATGAATTCCGTCGAAAATGGATGAATAAATTAAATGCAAAAGAAATTGATATTGTGAAATTTTTTGATGGGAAACGGATTCCGTCGAAAATGGATGAATAAAATAAATGCAAAAGAAATTCATTTTATGAAGTTTTTCGACGGAAAAAAAATTCATCGAAAACGGATTAATAAAATAAACGCAAAAGAAATTGGTTTTGTGAAGTTTTTCGACGGAAAATGGATTCTGTCGAAGATTTTTGACGGAAAATGAATTCCGTCGAAAATGGATGAATAAAATAAATGCAAAAGAAATTAATTTTGTGAAGTTTTTCGACGAAAAATGGATTTCGTAGAAGATTTTTGACGGAAAATGGATTTCGTCGAAGATTTTTGACGGAAAATGAATTCCATCGAAAATGGATGAATAAAATAAATGCAAAAGAAATTGATTTTGTGAACATTTTTCGACGTCGAAGATTTTTGACCGAAAATGAATTCCGTCGAAAATGGATGAATAAAATAAATGCAAAAGAAATGGATTTTGTGAAGTTTTTCGACGCAAAATGGATTCCGTAGAAGATTTTTGTCGGAAAATGGATTCCGTCGAAGATTTTTGACGGAAAATGAATTCCATCGAAAATGGATGAATAAAATAAATGCAAAAGAAATTGATTTTGTGAAGTTTTTCGACGGAAAATGGATTCCGTCGAAGATTTTTGACCGAAAAGGAATTCCGTCGAAAATGGATGAATAAAATAAATGCAAAAGAAATTGATTTTGTGAAGTCTTTCGACAGAAAATGGAAATCCGTCGAAGATTTTTGGACGGAAAACGAATTCCGTCAAAAACGGATGAATAAAATAAATTGGAAAAGAAATTGATTTTGTAAAGTTTTTCGACGGAAAATGGATTCCGTCGAAAATGGTTGAAAAAAATAAATGCAAAAGAAATTGATTTTGTGAAGTTTTTCAACGGAAAATGGATTCCGTCGAATATTTTTTACGGAAAATGTATTCCGTCGAAAATGGATGAATAAAATTAATGCAAAAGAAATTTATTTTTTGAAGTTTTTCGACGGAAAACGAATTCCGTCGAAAATGGATGAATAAAATAAATGCAAAAGAAATTGATTTTGTGAGGTTTTTCGATGGAAAACGGATTCCGTCGAAAATTAATGAATAAAATAAATGCAAAAGAAATTGATTTTGTAAGTTTTTCGACGGAAAATGGATTCCGTCGAAGATTTTTGACGAAAAATGTAATTCGTCGAAAATGGATGAATTAAATTAATGCAAAAGAAATTTATTTTGTGAAGTTTTTCGACGGAAAACGGATTCCGTAGAAGATTCTTGACAGAAAATGGATTCCGTCGAAGATTTTTGACGGAAAATGAATTCCATCGAAAATGGATGAATAAAATAAATGCAAAAGAAATTGATTTTGTGAAGATTTTTGATGGAAAATGGATTCCGTCGAAGATTTTTGACGGAAAATGAATTCCATCGAAAATGGATGAATAAAATAAATGCAAAAGAAATTGATTTTGTGAAGTTTTTCGCCGGAAAAAGAATTTCGTCGAAAATGGATTAATAAAATAAATGCAAAAGAAATTGATTTTGTGAAGTTTTTCGACGGAAAATGGATTCCGTCGAAGATTTTTGACGAAAAATGTAATTCGTCGAAAATGGATGAATTAAATTAATGCAAAAGAAATTTATTTTGTGAAGTTTTTCGACGGAAAATGGATTCCGTCGAAGATTTTTGACCGAAAACGAATTCCGTCGAAAATGGATGAATAAAATAAATGCAAAAGAAATTGATTTTGTGAAGTTTTTCGACGAAAAATGGATTCCGTAGAAGATTTTTGTCGGAAAATGGATTCCGTCGAAGATTTTTGATGGAAAATGAATTCCATCGAAAATGGATGAATAAAATAAATGCAAAAGAAATTGATTTTGTGAAGTTTTTCGACGGAAAATGGATTCCGTCGAAGATTTTTGACCGAAAATGAATTCCATCGAAAATGGATGAATAAAATAAATGCAAAAGAAATTAATTTTGTGAAGTTTTTCGACCAAAAATGGATTTCGTAGAAGATTTTTGACGGAAAATAGATTCCGTCGAAGATTTTTGACGGAAAATGAATTCCATCGAAAATGGATGAATAAAATAAATGCAAAAGAAATTGATTTTGTGAAGTTTTTCGACGGAAAACGGATTCCGTCGAAGATTTTTGACCGAAAATGAATTCCGTCGAAAATGGATGAATAAAATAAATGCAAAAGAAATTGATTTTGTGAAGTTTTTCGACGGAAAATGGATTCCGTCGAAAATTAATGAATAAAATAAATGCAAAAGAAATTGATTTTGTAAGTTTTTCGACGGAAAATGGATTCCGTCGAAGATTTTTGACGAAAAATGTAATTCG
>JAVKPL010000087.1:0-14505 GCA_032173675.1 Gastrolobium villosum | reverse complement strand
TTGGAATATTGGGGAAATAGATGACAGATCTGTAAAATTATTTGCCTCATGTGTAATATTATGTGTCAATTGATTTAATTAATAAAAAGGGCATTATGGTAATTTTGACCATTAAGGGAAGTTACTTAAAAGTAACTGCTGATAGGTGCAGTTAAAAAAAAGTTATATGGTCAGTTTTCTGTGAAGCGTATCTGACAGAAACAAAAGTTCCTTCTGAGTCTGCCCAGAAAGGTTGTATCCAATCCCTATCAAAGAAGATACAAGAACGGTGAAAGGGTTAAGGCTTAGAGAAAGTATTCCACCATCAAAGTTCTTCCGCACTAATGGAGAAAGGTACACTTTATGTGAAAACCATGAATTCTAAAGATCCCCTTTCATGTTCTTGAATGTTTATTGTTGAACATGAATTATTGATTAAATGCTTACATGTGGTATCAGAGCCATGTTTAAGAATTTATGTTTTTCCATGTATGATTATGATGGATTCTTGATTTTGACAAATTAGGGTTTCTAAAATTTATGTTTTTTCCCAAATGATTTTTTATGCACGTCGTTTTTCCCAAATGATTGTCAATATTACGGTTTTCGAATAATCATCAATGAATTGTCAATGAATTGAATGTGAATACAATTGAATACATTTGGTTTCTCGATAATCGTGAGCAATTGAATACGTTTGTAATTTTTACAATTGAATACGTTTGTCAGATTGGATTGGGAATGAATCGAATGAAAGTTTTTTTTTTTTACAAGAATGCGTTACAGTCAAAGCAATTGAACGCGTTACAGTTTTTACAATGAAAGTTCACGTTTGTAATTTCGAATTGCATATTACAGTATCACAATTCGTTTTGTCATTTTGTGACTTGTGAATTATAAAGTTAATTTGCAATTCTCGGTTTCTGTGTCCATGGAGAAAGGGACGTTGCAAATACACATGTAAATGTGTATTCTGAAAATTGAATAATTATGTAATATTTACAGTTTTAAATTGAATGATTATGTGATGTGATTGGATTAATATTGAATGTGAAAATTTAATCCTATTATTGTTTATGAAATATTAAAGTTTTGGATTTAATTATGGTAGATTTGTTAGTCACCAAAGTGGCCAAATCTTGAAGAGTTATTATAATTTCAAATATTATGATTTTATTTCAATTACCATGACTGTGATGCTATGAATAGTATGATATAATTTTCTGGTTGTGGTATATTGAAGTTCATTATTATAGAACAGTTGGGGATCAACCCAAAGGTTGATTATTTGTTTTATAAAATGAACATGGATGTTGGTATTGTTGGCATATTTCCTCACATTTGGACATCCAAAGATGACAAATATTTATGATAGGGGTATGCATCATTGCCAAATTATGTGAAATTTTTATAGCATCATTATAGTTAATGTTGTATGTTAATGGATCCCCAAAGGTGAACATTGATATGCATTGAAGTTAGTATATTTGAATCTGTGAAGTATGTTAGTATGTGACATGTATGTCTCAAAGCATTAATGTTTAAATATTATTCCTTGCAGTACCTGTTGCCACACATTCCATGTTCTCAACTGTTGCAGTTTTTAATGGGCTGAACTTCTCTGAATGGAAAGAGCAAATCCAATTTTACCTTGGGGTAATGGATATGGATTTGGCTCTTAGAGAAGAGGAACCTGGTGCTATTACTCCTGAAAGCACTGAGGATGAAAGGAACCATTTTAAGAACTGGGAAAGATCCAACAGATTAAGTTTGATGTACATGAAAATGAGCATAGCAAGCAACATTAAGTCAGCTCTTCCACAAACTGAAAGTGCCATTGAAATGATGAAACTTGTGGAAGAGCGCTCCCAAACTGCTGATAAGTCTCTTGCTGGGACACTTATGAGTACACTGACCACCATGAAGTTTGATGGTTCGCGTACTATGCATGAGCATGTTATTGAAATGACAAGTATTGCGGCAAAATTAAAAGCATTGGGAATGGATGTGGATGAGAACTTCCTGGTGCAGTTCGTATTGAACTCATTACCGTCTGAGTATGGTCCTTTCCAAATGAACTATAATACCATGAAAGACAAATGGAATGTGCATGAATTGCACAGTATGTTAGTTCAGGAGGAAACCAGACTTAAGAATCAGGGAGCTCATTCCATCAATTATGTAAAGCATCAAGGAGCTGAAAAGAATAAAGGTAAGAAGCATGAGAAGAAAGGAGGAGGAGGAGGACCCCTTAAAGTTGATGAGGCCTCTTCTTCTAAAATCCACAAAAAGGAAAGTAATGCAAAGATGAGGTGCCATTTCTGTAAAAAGGAAGGGCATTTCAAAAGGGATTGCCTGAAACGTAAGGCTTGGTTCGAAAAGAAAGGTAAGCCTAGTGCTTATGTATGTTATGAATCAAACCTGGCTGAAGTTCCTTATAATACTTGGTGGATTGATTCTGGTTGTACTACTCATGTTTCTAATACAATGCAGGGATTCCTTATGACCCAAACCACAAGACCAAATGAAAAGTTTGTCTTTATGGGCAATAGAGTGAAAGTTCCGGTGGAAGCTGTTGGGACTTACCGTTTAATTCTCGACAGTGGATATCATTTGGATTTATGTGAAACTCTTTATGTACCTAGTATATCTAGAAATTTAGTTTCAATTTCCAAACTTGATGTTGCTGGATACTCTTTTAAATTTGGTAGTGGTAGTTTCAGTTTGTACAAGCACAATCATTTGATTGGTAATGGTACTTTATGTGATGGATTATATAAATTATGTCTTGATAATCTTTATGCTGAAACACTTATGACTCTGCATCATAATGTTGGTACTAAACGTACCTTAATTAATGAGTGTTCCGCTTACTTGTGGCACAAACGTTTGGGACACATTTCCAAAGAAAGGATGAAAAGATTGGTAAATAATGAAATCCTTCCGGATTTAGACTTTACTGATTTAAATGTTTGTGTGGATTGTATTAAAGGAAAACAAACAAAACACACAAAGAAAGGAGCCACAAGGAGCACACAGCTTCTTGAAATTATACACACTGATGTATGTGGTCCGTTTGATGTTAATGCCTTCAATAAAGAAAAATATTTTATCACTTTCATTGATGATTATTCACGTTATGGTTATGTCTATTTGCTGCATGATAAGTCTCAAGCTGTAAACGCTTTGGAGATTTATATTAATGAAGTTGAAAGGCAATTAGACATAAAGGTGAAGATTGTCAGGTCTGATAGGAGTGGTGAATATTATGGAAGGTATGATGAAAGTGGACAACATCCGGGCCCATTTGCTAAATTTCTGGAAAAGCGTGGTATTTGTGCTCAATACACAATGCCCGGTACACCGCAACAGAATGGTGTATCTGAAAGGCGTAATAGGACCTTACTGGATATGGTTAGGAGTATGTTAAGTAATTCTTCTTTACCCGTTTCATTGTGGACTTATGCTCTAAAAACTGCCATGTATGTATTGAATAGGGTTCCTAGTAAGTCAGTTCCAAAGACTCCTTTTGAACTTTGGACTGGAAGGAAACCTAGTATAAGACACCTGCATGTTTGGGGTTGTCAGGCAGAAATTAGATACTACAATCCGCAAGAAAAGAAACTGGATGCAAGGACAATCAGTGGTTATTTCATTGGTTATCCAGAAAAATCGAAAGGGTATAGATTTTACTGTCCTTATCATACTACAAGGATTATTGAATCTGGAAATGCAAGGTTCATTGAGAATGGTGAAGTTAGTGGGAGTGAAACACCACGTAAAGTGGATATTCATGAAGTGAGAATACAAGTTCCATTGACTTGTAGCTCTAGTAAAGTTATTGTTCCTTATGCTATTGAACCAATCAATAATAATGAAGGACAAGTTAATGATCCCACTACTCATGAAGAAATCATTGTTAATGAACCGAATGAACCCATAGTAGAAGAACCACAACAGATAGCATTAAGAAGATCTCAAAGAGAAAAGAGACCTGCTATTTCTAATGATTATGTGGTATATCTACAAGAGTCTGATTTTGACATGGGTATTCAGGATGATCCAGTAACGTTTTCACAAGCCATGAATGGAGAAAATGGTGATAAATGGTTAGATGCTATGAAAGATGAGTTGAAATCTATGGAACAGAACAAGGTTTGGGATCTTGTTGAGTTACCAGAAGGGTGTAAGAGAGTTGGTTGTAAATGGGTCTTTAAGACCAAACGTGACTCTCATGGTAACTTAGAACGTTACAAGGCCAGACTTGTTGCAAAGGGATTCACTCAGAAAGATGGCATTGACTATAAAGAAACTTTTTCACCAGTTTCAAAGAAGGATTCTTTAAGAATTATTATGGCATTGGTGGCTCATTATGATCTAGAGTTACACCAAATGGATGTGAAAACCGCCTTTCTAAATGGAAATTTAGATGAAGATGTGTACATGGACCAACCAATGGGGTTCATAGAAAAGGGTAAAGAGCACATGGTGTGCAAACTTAAGAAGTCAATATACGGACTTAAACAAGCTTCACGGCAATGGTACCTTAAGTTTAATGATACTGTTGTTTCCTTTGGATTTAAAGAAAACATTGTTGATCGATGTATATATCTGAAGATCAGTGGGAGCAAGTTTATATTATTGATTCTGTATGTTGATGATATTTTGCTGGCAACTAATGATCTTGGTCTTTTAAATGAGACTAAGAAGTTTCTCTCTAGTAACTTTGAAATGAAAGATATGGGTGAGGCAACTTATGTGATAGGAATAGAAATATTCCGTGATAGATCACAAGGACTGTTGGGTTTGTCTCAGAAAGCATATATTAATAGAGTTCTAGAGAGATTCAGAATGGAAAACTGCTCATCATCTCCAGTTCCAATTCAGAAAGGAGATAAATTTAGTCTCATGCAATGTCCTAAAAGTGAATTGGAACGAAAAGAAATGGATGCAATTCCGTATGCATCATTAGTTGGGAGTTTAATGTATGCTCAGACTTGTACGAGACCAGATATTAGCTTTGCAGTTGGGATGTTGGGTAGATACCAAAGTAATCCCGGTATGGATCATTGGAAAGCTGCAAAGAAAGTACTGAGATATTTGCAAGGAACTAAAGGTCACATGCTTACTTATAGAAGGTCTAACAACCTTGAAGTGATTGGATACACAGATTCAGATTTTGCAGGATGCGTAGACACAAGAAAGTCTACATGTGGTTACCTGTATCTTTTAGCTGAAGGAGCTATATCATGGAAAAGTGCGAAGCAGACTGTAATAGCTGCGTCCACTATGGAAGCTGAATTTGTGGCATGCTTTGAAGCCACGATTCAGGCTAAATGGCTACGGAACTTTATTTCAGGGCTTGGATTGGTCGACAATATTGAAAAGCCGCTGAAAATTTATTGTGATAATTCCGCAGCAGTCTTCTTTTCTAAAAACGACAAGTATTCCAAAGGTGCTAAACATATGGAATTAAAGTACTTTGCCGTTAAAGAAGAGGTTCAGAAACAAAGAGTGTCTATAGAGCATATAAGCACCGATCTTATGATAGCTGATCCCTTGACGAAGGGATTACCGCCCAAGACATTTACTGGTCATGTATGTAGAATGGGCATTATGTCAGCTAATGAATGATGACAATTATTGTTATGTATTAAGTATTGACACTCTGAGCTCATTGATGAATATATGTTTCTGTTATTGTCTTATTTTCAATTTATGAATGCATGCAAGTATATGTGATGATATTGAAAATATTTATGGTCCGTTACGAAGACATTATTGTTGGACATAATGTATACTTCCTATTAAAGTATCATGTTAGGAAGAAGAGTCAATATAGTGGTACATGGAAGGGACTATGCCGACTTGATAGCATACAACCGCCATGATGTAAAGTCCCACATCGGTTGGTGAGGGGAACGAAGCATGCCATATATATGGGTGTGGATACCTTTCCTAGTGGAGGCCTTTTGGGGGTAACCCCAGAACGTAAAACCGTGAGTCCCGGAAGGGGGGCAGAGCGGACAATATCTGCTACAGGGTTTGGGGCTGTTACAGTTGGTATCAGAGCCTGGTCCTGGACCGGTGTGTACAGCGGGGACGCTGTATTCCCAGTGGGGGAGGATGTAAAGTCCCACATCGGTTGGAAAGGAGAACAAAGCATGCCATATATATGGGTGTGGAAACCTTTCCTAGTGGAGGCCTTTTGGGGGTAACCCCAGAACGTAAAACCGTGAGTCCCGGAAGGGGGCAGAGCGGACAATATCTGCTACAGGGTTTGGGGCTGTTACAGTTGCGACTCTTGTTGATTTTATTTCTAATAATGAATTATGATGAGGTCAATGTATAGAACCTTTAGCCTAGTAAATGCGCATTATAATGAGTGTTGATTAAATCATGAAGGGACACCTCATGACATGAGCCAAGTGGGAGAATGTAAAACTATTTGCCTCATGTGTAATATTATGTGTCAATTGATTTAATTAATAAAAAGGGCATTATGGTAATTTTGACTATTAAGGGAAGTTATTTAAAAGTAACTGCTAATAGGTGCAGTTATATAAAGGGGAAATGGTCAGTTTCTGATGATTGGAGTCTGACAGAAACAAAGTGCCTTCTGAGTCTGCCCAGAAAGGTTGTATCCAATCCCTATCAAAGAAGATACAAGAACGGTGAAAGGGTTAAGGCTTAGAGAAAGTATTCCACCATCAAAGTTCTTCCGCATTAATGGAGAAAGGTACACTTTATGTGAAAACCATGAATTCTAAAGATCCTTTCATGTTCTTGAATGATTACTGTTGAACATGAGTCATAGATTATTGTTTACAAGATCACCGTTTTAATTGCATAAATCAAATATGTATAATAAAATAGAATCAATATAAAATCAAAAATATTTTAGTTAATAATTAAAGTTGATTTAATTGTAAGGTTTATAAGTTATAATTCAAATCTCATTAATGATAATTTTTAAGTATTTTTGTCCAAAATTTTATAAAATTAATTTTTTTTAAATTGATATAAACATTGATTGAGCCCAATTCAATACTTAAATAAGATCGGTAAAAGATCCACTTCATGAATCAACCAATCGAAGATTAGGTCACTCGATTTGTAAAAATTTTCAGTAATAAATATAACCTCTCCGTACGTATACATATATTGTGCGTAAATTTATTAAAACAAGCAGCGCATATGGATTTATATTTATATTCTGATAAAAAAATTATTGAACGTATATGATTGGAATAGTTTACACTTTACACATATACCTTATCAGACACATACCCGTTTAAATCGCTTATTGGAAGGGATTGTGGAATTTTCTTTGGAGCTACGAGCGCGCGTTAAGCATTTCACGCGTAGTAGGACGGAAGGCGTTTTGGTTTTCATTGGTGTTGCTGGCTAATGGCTTGCATAGCAATATATATGTCACAAAGTAGGAAAGTGGCATCATTGACTCCTTTTTCAATTTATTAACTGATTGACTTATAGACTTAACAGACCCTTGCGTCCCTCAAGGGCCATTTTTCCCTACCCCTATCATGCTTCGAATTTTCTAGTTTTTTCCACAATCTTCCAATGGTAAAATAAGACCGGTGACTTTTTATTCATTTATGTATTTGATTATAATATTCTAAGTACAAACATCATGCAGATTTTTGTAGTATTAATAAATTATATAATATTGTTTATTTTAAATTTAGTACAATTATATAATATGGAGCGGAATGCTGGCCAGCACATAGGCAACATGAGCATAAGATGGAGTAGCAGAGATGAGGATGTTAAGGTGGATGTGTGGTTACACAAAGATGGATAAGATAAGAAATGAAGATATTCGACGAAAGGTCGGAGTAGTGCCGGTTGCCGAGAAGATGAGAGAACATAGATTGAGGTGGTTTGGGCACGTGATGAGAAGGCCTCTGGATGCTCCTGTAAGAACAGAAGTTTGTTACCAAGAGCTCAACACAAAAAGAGGCAGAGGTCGGCCGAAACTTACTTGGGGGAAGGTAGTAAAACAAGATTTAATGGAGTGGGATATAGATTGGCGGACGACATGTCTTAGAACGGAATGGAGAAAAGTTATAAGTATGGTGGAGGGTTAGACCCGTGGTTATTCCTATGTTCCAGATTGTCCCTTTTTAGTCCTTTTCCCCTTCATTTCTCCCACTTCTTCTTGTCCCTTTCTTTTTCACTTATATATATATATATATATATATATATATATATATTTATTTATTTATTATTTTTATTTTTATTTTATTTTTTCAACAATTTTATATCTTTTATGTGGGTTCATCTACCACCGACCTCAATTAATTTGAGATAAAAGTAATGTTGATGTTTATGTTGATGTTGATATTTTTAATTTTGTATTATTTTTTTATTTTTTAATAATAAACTGAATTCTACCTATCTCTTTTTTTTGGTAAAAGAAAAGGGCAAAAAGCCTCAAACAACACGGACTAGTTCAGATTAACTCAACGAAAATTACAAACCAACGAAAAATTTGCAAAATACAAAGGCAAAATCCCAGGAGGAGGAGAATCATAAATAGTGAAATTATTATTCAACTGATGCTCCAAAGGATATTTAGACAACCAGTCTGCACATCCATTGCTTTCTCTAAACATGTGAACCAGATGCACCTCTCACTCTTTCCGTAACCATGCTCGAATGTGAGTCACCAAACGAGACTCTCGAGCTGCTCCCCCAAACTTAGAGAGCATAGTGATCACTGAACTAGCATCACTTTCTAAAACACAACGACGCCACCCTCCATTCCAAGCCAATTCAAGACCTTTAAGCACACCCCAGAGTTTGGCAACAAAGGCCGAGCACTTACCAATGTGATAGGAAAAGCCTTGAATCCACCTACCAGTCTCATCCCTCAAAAGGCCTCCACAAACCGCATCTCTAGTATTGAATTTGGATGCCCCATCTGTGTTAATCTTAATCCAACCGGTATTAGGGGGCTGCCACACAACAAGTATGTGAATATGTCTTCTACCAGACATCCCAAACGCACGCAGATTTCAAGCCGAAATGATCTCTTGCACCTGCCTAATAATTGTTTGACTCTTGTAAGCCAAAAAATTATCCTCCACACCATGGGCCACTTCATTCCTCCAATGCCAAGCACAATCCACTGTAATCACGAACCAGTCAGGCCAATGCTCATTTAGTTTCATGACAACGTCATTCTTCAAGTTCAGGAGCAACCAGGAACTTAAATCTGCACTAAAAAACAGAGAGTAAAAAGCAGGGTTAATGAGCTCCATCCACACCTGCTTTATTTTATTGTAGTCACGAGCCATATGTAGAATGGTCTCATCATGTATCTGACACAGGGGGCAGGTTGGAGAACCCATGTTTCTTCTAGCCATCAAATCTCTAGTAGGCAAGCGGACATGAGCAATCTTCCATAACAGGATACAGACCCGACTAGGGACATGCAACCTCCAAATCAAAGACCATACACCCTGCGCATGCTCCTCCTCCTCATCAACATTAAGTAGAGCATTGTACAAATGTTTAACAGCAATCTCACTAGAGCCTTTAATATTCCACTTGAATATATCCACTCCTTCATCTCCTTGAGGTGGAAGCATACTCCGAATTGTTTGAATGATATTAACCGGAAGGAAATTTGAGATAGACCTACAATCCCACATCCCATCATCAGTAACATATTCATTAATTGTCTTTTCCCTTACAGAATCCGAGAGAGGAAGGAGAGCTTTGCTAGCTAAATTGCTATCATGATCCACCCATCTATCCTCCCAGAACCTTATTGTTGACCCATCACCAATGTCCCAAATCAATCTAGTATTCAACTTGTGCCAAACCTCACACATG
This sequence comes from Gastrolobium villosum, assembly GCA_032173675.1. Classification (NCBI taxonomy): domain Eukaryota; kingdom Viridiplantae; phylum Streptophyta; class Magnoliopsida; order Fabales; family Fabaceae; genus Gastrolobium; species Gastrolobium villosum. The sequence goes on along the minus strand of JAVKPL010000087.1, from coordinate 4,662 downwards.
GCCTTCCAAAGCATAGAATTACCAGCTCTCCAATTGAATACAACCTGCCCATTTACCACAGTCACATATTTGGCCTTCAACACCTTAACCCACAAACTATCATGGTTATTAAGAAAATTCCAAATAATTTTCCCAATAAACGCTTCATTCATCACTGCGAGGTTCTTAATACCCAGTCCACCTTTGTTCTTTGGCCTAGTGATAGCATCCCAACCAATAAGATGCATATGCTTTTTATCAACTGAATCACCCCAAATGAATGCCCTTTGAAGTTTCTCCAATTCATTACAAATACTCTTAGGTAACAAAGTATACTGCATATGATAGTAGGGTAAAGTAGATAGAACAGATTGAGAGAGAACAATTCTACCTGCTTGGGAAAGGGATTTAGCTTGCTAGCTATTCAATCTTCCCTTTGCTCTATCTACTACACTAGCAAATGAGGATTTAGTGACCCTACCATGTTGAATCAAAGCTCCAAGATGCTTGCCAATATTTGTCACTCGCTTAAATCCACTTATCTGAAGGATTTTATCAGCAGTCTCACTAAGAGTGTTCCTTGAAAAAAATACACTGATTTTCTGTTAACTAATTTTCTGACCAGAAACTTCAGCAAACAGGTTCAAGCATCTGAGGAGGATATGGATCTGATCCTCACTAGCCTCCAAGAAGAGCATTAAATCATCTACAAATAGTAAATGAGAGATATTCGGACCACCTCTACCAGCTTTGATAGGATGCCACAAATTACCATCCACTGCAGTCTAAATAATATGGGATAGCTTTTCCATTGCTAGCACAAACAAATACGGGGATATTGGATCTCCCTGACGAACCCCTCTACTAGGCTGAAATTCATCAGTTATGTTCCCATTCCATAAAATGCTAGTTTTAGGAGAGGAAACAACAATCATTATTAACTCAGAAAGATGCCCAGGAATTTGAATCCCCATTAAAATATTTCTAAGGAAATTCCAATTGAGCCGATCATATGTTTTCTCCAAATCAACTTTTATAGCCATAAAACAAGTCTTACATCTCATTTTCCTCATAGAATGTACTAACTCCTGGACCGGAATAATGTTATCCTGAATTCTACGTCTTAATTATTATATATACATTCATATGAAAACTTAGACGTACTATTAAATTTAAAAAAATAAAATAAAATATTACCGATGAACAAAAGTTGTAGAAGTTGAAAATTGAGAGAGTATACACAGCACACTGTATGTCATACTGTTTAATTTTTTGGAGTTTTCACTTTGCAAAGATTCTCAAATCCTCCAAAATAAGAAAATTCTAACTTCAGGAAGGATCTTGTCTAATTTTTTTTTTCTTCAACCTTTTTTGACAAAATCTTTTATAGTAGGAGAAGAAATCTTATAATGCAAAAAATTCTCAAATCCTCCAAAAATAAGAAAATTCTAACTTAGGAAGGATCTTGTCTAATTTTTTTTTCTTCAACCTTTTTTTGACAAAATCTTTTACAGTAGGAGAAGAAATCTTATAATGCATATATATATATATATATATATATATATATATAGGGGTTGGATCCTTTGACATCGGTGTCAAATTTCAAATTTGACACCTCATCTGATAGCCGTTAGACCAAAAAAGATCAACGACTCTGATTTATAAGCATCTGACACCATTGATTTTTTTTTATCTAACGACTATCAGATGAGGTGTCCAATTTAAAATTTGACATTGGTGTCAAAGGATCCTGCCTCATATATATATATATATATATATATATATATATATATATATATAATCAGTGTATCCTTTCTATTTCCTTTTTTCGTTTTTCTAATGGTCGATCATATGAGATATTTAGTTAATTTTCTTACCCTCTTTTCATAAGTTCTTTTTGGGAATTAAATCTGACAAAATCTCTCAACACAAAATTTTAATTTACTTACAGAAATTGTTTTTTATTACTATATTTACTAGTCAAGAATGTTTGTTAATTAACGGCTCCTTTGTAAGTGGAGTAAAAGTTTTTGAATTCTTCATCCGAAGAGGTTTATACATAAACTTAATCTACATAATTTGTATACGGATATATCTGAAAACTTAAATTAATATAAAAAACAGAAGAAGAAACAAAAACCTACTAAAATTAATTTAATGAATTTTGTGAATTATGTCAATAATATCAAGCGATAAAATACTAGAAACATTCTACTTGAAGCTACTCCATGTATCCGATAGCAATTGTTTTCTTTGTTTAAATATTCAAATGGAAGTAATTTTATTCAGTACAATATTTAATTTTTATATCAAATTCTAATAATTTTATATATTAGCAGTTTTAAAAATATAATACTGAATTTTCAATACGAAAAGTTCTGACTTGAAAATAACCAAACCAAATGGGAAAATTTTAAATAAATAGAAATTAATAAGAGATAATATTTTTACCAATAAAAGAAGAGAGAATATAAAGTTAGTTTTATAAGAGTTATGTTATAGGAAAAGTAATTGTGTTATGTTACAGAGATTCATTTTGCGTACCAGAGTTTTTTTTTTGCTGCGGGCCCAATAAAATGTTATGTGTGTAGGAAATTTTTTGTGGTCATGTTAAATGATAGATGATAAATCCTACCGGAGAATAGTTTATGTTCTCAAAAACTTGTGTTATGTTTTTTTTTTTTTATCAAAAATACGCCATGGGCCCAAAATAAAAGTGTTTCCTGCGACAGCAACACTTAAAGCCCATAGTAATAATAGCAAAACAGAGAAAAGGCTGTTTTTACTTTTCTAATATACAATGTAATTTTGTCCTTTATCTTGTGAGATTAATTTTGATTCTCAGAATCTTTTACTTTTACTCACCCCATAAATTTCAATTTTGTGATGTATTTATGATATTTATCTTTAAAAGGATCCATCATTTTCCATGTCATTCCCATGTCTCACGCCACCGCCATCCATCATTTCATCTCTAATTAAAAAGTCTCTGGCAGGAAGGGAATCGGATAAAGCTTTGGATATCTCTATCGTCCTGACGCTCCTCCTCATGGTCCCCAACTTATCGTGTCCCATATTGGCTCACCACTCGCCACCAAAATTATATTCCCTGCAAAAAAAAATTAATACAATTATTAAACCACCAAAGATAAAATAATAATTTCAATGAATCATAACAAATAAAATTTTGAATTTAAAGTGATAATTAGTTATATATTTTAATCAAAAAATTGTATTTCATGAAATTAGGTCCAGAAGCTCCAAGAATGGCCATCAATGGCTGCCACTGATTGATATATGTTCTATATATATATATATATATATATGCACACACATACACCCAGACTAAGCACATCATTAGTCCTCTCTCTTGGATTTCCGAATCGCCAGCGCAGCCGTTAGATCTTAAGCCATTTCGCCGAGATCTGGCGCCGCCGTCGCACTCCATGGTGGTCGGAAACTGAACGGAACGGTGAAGAAACCGAACAATTGTAGCGTGCCTCAGGAGTTCTCTGCCTTGGACATAACGGAGAGCCTGCTAGGTCTAGGGTGAAAGTCACTTCTCCTTCTCTGCTGATGTGACGAAGGACGAATCAACGCCGAGAGAGCTCTCTTCACCAGATCCCCCTCAACGCCGCGAATTCTCACCAGCGAGTTCGTCATCGCCGATCTACGCGCGTTGAGCCTGTTCTGAGAGTACGGCGCCGCCGATGACGCCGAGTGAGAACCGAATCCCTTGTGGAGGCTGCAGCGGAATGAACCAGGATGCGTGGTGGGCGAACACATGCAAGTTCGCTTCTGCTGGCTGCTCTGCCTCTTCACGGAAGATGAAACGGAACCGCTCGTCGTGCGAGGGGCCACAGAGATGGTCCGGTTCGGAGAGACGGAACGGTCCAGGGAGAACCGGACCGAGGAGACAGACGGACCGCATAGGTTGACACGTGTGGGAGATTTAGAGCGGTGAAAGAAGGTTGTGGAGCGAGAGGAGAAGCTTGAAGTTGAAGACGCGAAAGCTGAGGAAGAATAAGAAGAAGATGATGATGATGGAGAGTGACAGTGAGAATTGCAGAATCTTGGGGAAGGTGAGAGGGATCGAAGTATTCTTGATTTTCTAGGAGATGCCGCCATTTTTTTCTTGAAAGAAGAATCTTTGATAATAAAGAAAGAAAGATAAAAGAAAGAAAAGGAATTTTTTTTTTTCCTCTCCCTAAAACCGGGTTCGGCTGTCAAGTTGGGCAAACCTAGCTTCACTCGAGCTATGTATATATAGGAATTTGAAAACCACTGGCAAATGGATGAGTGTAGGCTAAGATTCTTGATATTTCCTGCTTGGGGCATCTACTTCCTGGAATTGTATAAGTGGCCCCTAGATTCTTCTTTTTTTATTTGCGTGTGCCTCTTTTTGACACATTAACACGTCTCGTACACATTAACACATTAAGCTAGTACAATTTCATTCCATCGCTAAGTAAAAATGATTTGACCGGAGGGAAGACTATCCTGCACCTAATAATTTTTTTGTTTTTTTGTTTGATTTTAAAAGATGTCGGCAATTAAAACAAGTAATTTTTTTTTGAGAGGGATGTGTGTATATTAATTCAGAAATTCAATGTGGAGAGTAATTAGGAATTTCCTTTTGTAATACAAATTCAATGTCATAATCATATATCAGTCAAAAATGGT
>JAVKPL010000086.1:0-14358 GCA_032173675.1 Gastrolobium villosum | reverse complement strand
GAAAATTATAGGATTTGTATGGAACCTATTCTGACTTGTCACATATATATATATATATATATATATAGGTCTTATACAGTGAGCGGAACTTTGGTGCTGTTGCTTATTGCATGGACACGAGGTAAGTGTCAGGCGATAGAAAGCATAGCATGACATGCATATATCATGATCATATAGGCCTTGTTTTAGAATAGTTATGTACAGGACCATGTGTTTGAGCAAGCATCATATAGGCATCCCCAAGGTACCGGGGTATGGGACACTTGGCATCAGTCCGCATAGGCCCACAGTTGGAATCCACATGGAGCTCAGGTGCCAAGGGTATATTTGATTCCACTGTGAAGTGCGCGCACGACGGTGCTAAAAGCGCAAAGGAAAGGCGTTATATACGCAATATATGAATATGATGAAAAGGAAAGGGAATATGATGAAAAAGAAAAAGGAAAAGGAACAAGGATATGTTGAAGTGACTGTTTATGATTTTGTGCCTAGTTAATACTGTTATATTACTGGTTTTGTTGCCACACTACTGGGATTTTTCTCACCCCTTCGGGGCTGCTATTTTCCAAAATGGCAGGAGGACGTAAAAGCTGTTGAAGAAGTGAAGTTTGCTGTTGCTTGCTGATGCTTGGATTTTTGCTGTTACTGTTTGATTGTTGGATGACTGTAATGCGTTATATTTTGGTACCCTTGGATGACTGTAGGCTTTATCATCTCTATTTTACCTTGAACCTTTATGATCAGCGGCTGTTTTGGAAAAATCAGAAAAACGTTTTGCAAAGAGGATTTTTAACTAAGTGCTGGATTTTTATCAGTTTTACAACCACTTTACGTGTCATGTTTCAAGGGGCAAACGAACTCCGATTTACTATTATTTTATATGCACGCGAAGCCCCGGGTATGTACTTTCAAACTGTGCAGGTTTCATCTCTATATGAATTCTGTACAAATTTTTATAAGCTTCGCCCTACAGCCTGTTCCAGAAAACGGACAGAATTCACAAGCGTTTTACGTGTCCTTTTCCGCGGGGCTATTCACCTCCGAATCGCGCATAATTTATATGTACGCGATGCCCCGGATGTCTAGTTTTTCAGAAGCTTGGAATATTTTTTATCACATCTAAATTCGATTTTATACAGATTTTATAAGACAGCAAGCTTTTCTGAAAAGCGTAGAAAATTCAGCAAAGGGTTTTATCCATGAAATTTTCTATGTTCGATAAACAACCTCACTTTTCTCATATTGTTTTTTTTTAGAAACAAATCTGGATTTTTCAAGTTTTCTAATTAAATGTATTTGATAAAGTTTTTAATTAATTGAGTTCTTTACCGCTGCTACTCTAATACGATTTAGCAAACAACCCTCTTGGATGCATACAAGAGTGGGTGTTACACTAATTGGTATCAGAGCAGTTCCGGTTCATGGTGTTTGTTTTTGGATGAATTGTGTGCTGTTTGTTGAATGATTGTTGCTTGGTTGACCGGCTAACTGCTACATTATTCTGTTTGAGCTTTGTTGTGAATGGGTTACTGGTTGAATTACCTGGATTGGCGGTGCGATGATACCGGTAGTACACTGTATTAAACATGGCTGTGCACATCCTTTTGCTAGGTAGTGAGCCTGATCAACTCACTATCGCGCAGTTTGTGTGTGCATAATCATGGTTATCACAGGGTACCCATGTGTCTGAACACTAAGTGTGGAATAGTGAATTATTACTTGAATTTACGGTGAATTATTAGCATTGTTCCAGTGAACTATCAGTGAAGTTTTATATGCTTGTGTTTGATGTGAAAGAATTGTGATATTTTAAGTCATGGATGATGATAAGCTATTTCTAGATAATGACAGTAATCCATACCTATCTTGTGAATTATGACCTCTTGTAGTATAAAACTGGGTAGTAGAAACTGTTAATCTTTGCTAACTCTGTTATATTACGTACTTGTAGAAAGGGTTAATCTGTTTGAGTAGGAAAACCTGAATATTCATTTAGGCATAGGTCACTCACTTAAGTAGATCCAGTTATTGCCTTAGAAAGTAGAGTTGGAGCTAATTAAGGTTTAAACACGGGGGTCTACAGTCGTACAAATCTCATAGTGGTAAATTAGCACTGGGCACCATTAGTGAAAAAGAAGCTGTGAACTAGGTAGTGATGTGTGAACAGAGAGGACTTGACCCCTATGCCTCTACTCATCGTACGAGTAATACTCGTAATCATAGCTCTAATGTATTTACTTGCTTTGTGTGATTTGGACTATTTGGACTTGCGTATAGTACATTGTCTTTGCTCATAATAATAGACTTTTACATGATGACTGTTTAACTTGCCAGTTTAGATTTTTCACATTATAGTGTACGAAACCTTGCTGCTTAAAAATGGGATTTCATCTTATGTTGTTATTGATTGACCTATATATGCTTCCTTCATGATCGTTATTTTGACTGCGAAAAATGATTTTGACTTTTGTGTGGTAAGAATCGTTAGTCATTCCTTGTATTAGATTCCCATGAATTAAACATACATAATTTTCATGACGCACATCGGTTAGTTATCCTGTTAGCTCATAAAGTGTTGGTATGTTTCATGTTTTGTTAGATGGGTATTTTAAAATGAAGGTGTAGTGTGGAAAATTTTGAACAACTTAACCTTATTTCAGTTTAGTGAGTCCTTGTGAAATTAATTAAGTGCGAAAACTTTTAGGGTAACTCTAAGTCTGATAGTTGCCCAATCCAAGATTTTATGCCTAACATGTGCAAGGAATTTTAGTAGTACTTCTCTATAACATAAGAAACATGGTCTTGACTTTCGTGGTAGAAGTAAATGATTTAGATGTTAAGTACTTGTTTTATGTAGCGAGTTTGTGGCTGTTATACAAGATGAGATTGCCTATTATAGACCTTACAATAAATAATATTGTGTCATGTATGTTGAGGACTTTGTAGTATCAGTCTGTTCTTTTATAAATCTTTAGTTGGTTTTGGGTAATTTAAACTTTGTATGAATAGGCCTCAAAGTATTTCAAATTCTATTTTCAAAATTTCAAACGTTATGTTTTAAACTGTTACTGCATTTTCGATTTTATTCACTATACAAAACACTTTCAAGAGATTTTGCAAAACGTGTCTTACCATGTTGTTAGAACCCTCTTAATATATCGAAACTTGTCCCGCAGAAGAATGTTTGCCTTTACTTGAATTTACTATTCTCAAGGTGAATTTTTCTACAAGCGAAGTACTGTCTGAACTTACAAATTCAAACTAACCCTTGTGGCCTAATTAATTGAAGGTGCTAATTAATGCATGTTTCATATCGCATACTATGCATGGCATTTTAACCATTTTCAATGAGTTTTACTAATTAAGTCCAAACTTACAACATTTGAAGTATTACATGCACTTGCATGTAACCCAAGTCTCATATACGTACCCATAAATTCCATTGATCATATAGCCATCATGTCTTGGCACATTAGGTACACGAGCATGCAAAATCCTCATATGTATCACTTTTATTTTTGTCATCGTTTATTGGGAATTGTTGATTATTTTTATGTGCCACTAGCGTCGGTATTAACTAGATACTATCATATTATATTTGCATAGTTCGAATTTAAGTAAGTAAAATGGTTTTGTTTAGCTGTTGCCTAATTGATATAATATTCAATCTGTGACTTGAATATATTGCTGAGTTTGATATTCATTTTGAAATTACTTAAAAGGTATCGTGAAATATCACTATTATTTTTGAAAGGTTTTCTTTTGATATATATATGAAGTTGCATGTATAGATGTTATATATCATGTGTTCGAGAAAAATTTGAATACGGTGTTGTTTATGCATTAGGTCTAATTCCATGAAATACTATCTATCCCTTGAATGTCAGATCTAAATTTAACTAGGAATTTTGTGTGTAATTACTGCAAACCTGATCTATGAAAGCTTGGTCTATTTTGATCTAATTTTCTAAAGGATTATAAAAAATTAGGATTCTGTCCATGATACTCCTAGGTGAGATGACTAATGTAGAAATCTAAATATAAAGATTAGGTGTGAACTGGACTCTTATTATTGATAAGTAACAGGTAGGAGGTGGGGGGCACTCTTAGAAAATTATAGCATACGTATTTCAAAGTTGAAACCCTTAAAATGGGAGGTCTTAGTTAGTTGGCTATATAGTTGCGCAGTTAATAGGAGATAACGTTACTTCGTTTTAACTGAACTCATAAGAACTTTTAGTTTGGACCACTTATTTGTTAATTGTGCCTTATGTGAAAATGTTTTACTTCATGTGTTGCAATTTTAAATCGGGTGAATAAATTTTGTTCACGTATGCCGCACTAAATTTTTTTTTAAGTCATTAAATGGAAGATGTTTTGTCAATGGATTTGTTAGTTGACTATTATTTGTGACCTAGAACTTTGAGTTGTGGTGTTTTTAGCTGGAGTTAATAGACTGGTAAGATTTTTGTTCATTCCATTCTACTGGTGTGTTACCTTATATGTTGATGCTTAAGCTGAACTTAGGGAATTGATTGTAACATGATTTTATTATCCTTCCCTTATTGTGTCCCACCTATATTATTCAATGATCAGGCAAAGTATAAGTCTTGAGGTGTCCTATGAATTTTTTTAAACTGTATAGTGTGGTATAACGGTGATACGCGTTAGATTTTGGCAGTTTTGGAATGGTAAGGCGAAGTTTGGGGACAAACTTCAAAACAAGTTGGGGAGAGTGTAACATCCCGCCTAATTAAGAACCTAATTAAAATTGCAATTAGCAATAGGGTAGAATACGTATATGCGGATTATATATAGATATATATGTTTGCTCTAGGACGGAATTCAAATTTTATTTAGGGATTTATTGGCATAACCATGGAAGTTAAGTATTTATTCTATGCATGTGAAATTTTAGGAATAATGTAATTATAACATATAGGAAGCATAGTGCTATTTAGAATTATATGAGTGCTCACCTAAAAGTATGCTATTAATTTTAAGTAAGGAGTAAATCTTTAGTAAATAATTAGAGATGCATAAAAGTTAGAAGGTTTGGATTAATTCCTAAATAAGGAAACAATTGGACCCTAGAACCCATGACCTAAGCAACCCAAAAATTCCCTTCATCCTAACCATTTTCCCCCTTGCGTTTTGGGCTGCACAAAGCTCCTTCATGGTGTGTTTTTGTCCTCATAAAACGCAGCCTGCATGTGCGCAGCCACTGCCACATTGCAGCAACATTGGGAGCCTTGAGTGTGCTTCCTTCCATTTGTATTCACCCTAGGCTCTTCCCTTCACATGTCATCCTTACCTCTCTTGCGCATGGAGCATTGGGTAGAGGGAATTTTTGTTGCTTGCACTCTTATTCAAGGCAGCAGCGCTTGGGCAGTGTGAGGTATAGGTTCTGCAAGCTTCTCTCACCTTTCACCATCAAAGCCTTCAACCTATGCGCATGAGTTGCCCTTGGTTCTTGGTTGATGTCCTTTGCTTGCCTTCCACACCTCCTTGCTGCATTGTGTAAGGAAAAGTTACTGCATGATCCATCACTATCAAAGCTTTCCCACCTTGTTCGCATAGGGCATTGTGAGAGGGAAAGGTTCTCCATGTTTGACCAAAACCATCCTCATCCATCACCATCAAACCACACCAGCCTTGTGCGCATAAGGCATGGCAATCCTTGATTCTTTTTGCTGACACTTTGCAGCCAAACAAGCAGCCTTTGATTCTGACTTTGCAGCCCCACAAATCATGCATGCATGCGCTGTCTTCTTGTAGACAGTGAGTGGAAAGTTGCTGCATGTTGACCCAAGATGCTCTCATCTATCACCATCAAAACAGCCTTGTGCGCATGAATGAGGCTTGGCACATCATGATACCTTCGCAGCCCCACATACCACACTTGCACAAATAAAATGCTAACTTTGATCCCCACAAATCTGCGCACCTTTTGGCAGGAAGCTCCTTTTGGCAAACTCATTAGACAACCTTTATCCTCTTTTCTTGTGCTACTTTGGGCAGAGAACAAGCTGATGACTTGTGTCTCTAGGCAATCCCATGTCAGCCTTGTAGCATGCAATCTGTATGAGGTTGGTCCCTTAGTCACGCCATCTTCTCCTCATTTCTCCCTGTGTGCGCATAATGGGTAGCAAAAGTAAAATTCTGACTTGTCACTTGGGAGACTAATTCAGCCTTACAGTACTTGCACCCTAGGAAGTGTTGTGGAGTGACTACATGTGCAGCACCTGCCCTTCAACTTTGATGCATCAGAGATACTTGTTCCCTAAGTTTTCCTTTGGGGCTGCTTGCACGCCACCTATATTGAGCATACTCAAATGCTGGTCTTTGTTGTGTCTTGTCATCAGCTTTTGAGTGTTGTACCAGCTCTGTTGTGTCTTCATTTCGCATTGAGTGTGAAAGATCAGTTTAATTGTTGGTTGTCTGGCCAGCGCTCTTAGCCTTGGTGGGAGCAACCTTCTTGCATATATTCTTATTGTTCAATAAAGGAACACACCACCCCCCCTTGCCTCCTCACTTAGTGCGCACATGGTGATATTGATACTATGGGGGATTTTAATCCTCACTCAGTACCATTCCTCTCATTCCACTTCTCTTGACTATAAGTACCCTGAAACACAAGAAATTAACTCTTCTTTCATCCCCTCTCTTGACTTGAACCGTGAACCACACTTTGTATTAACACCTAGTATATGTTTGCACCTTCTTCTTTCCTTGGACCGTGAGCTTTCTTTAGGGAAGAACTCTAAGGAACAACTTCATTTCACCCTCCATCCCTTCCAGCCTTGAGCTCTGTGGGCTGAACGCTTGACGTCTAACATTTTCCCCTTCTCTTCCTTGATTGGCCGAGTATCACCAAGGCAAGGTGTCCATCTTTACCTTACTCTTACTCACCCATTCGGTGGACAAAGACACTTTCGGCTTGCTTGCAGTAACTCTAAACCGTGAAGCATTAGGAGGATTAGGAAGCGGTTCATTCCCTCGTTGTTGCAGCTTAGGACCAAGAAGTGATTCTGAAACACTTAAGGAGGTAAGTCGAACTCTGAGTCTTGAGCGTGCATTTGGGGAGGGTTATGATTCTGTTTTATGCACCATAATGTCAAAGTTTACAATGTGAACAAAGTGCTTCTTGGTTGAAACGCAAACTGAGTAGGTAAAGGAAATATTTTGAGCCCCAATCTATTAATAACCGAGGCTGTGTGTGTGTGTTGAGGACTTGGAAAACGTTTGATGGGAAACCTTTAGTAAAATGAATTATGTAAACACCACTCTAGTCATGTTGCTTTAATGTGTGAAACTTTGGGAAATTATTGCTGTCCGTATGCATCATGGGTGGTCTTTAAATTGTTAACTTGGTTATTTAGATTGTTAAATGTGTGGCACTCATTTTAGTGGGCAGAACCGAATTGGTATGCAGCTTTGAAGATTTTTGGTTTGTTAGCAATGGTTGGAATAAAAAGTTATGCAGTGAACTATTAATCTTGAATGCTTGCTAAATCAAATAAAATACAAGAATGGGAATCATGGAAATGACTTGAAAATTATAGGATTTGTATGGAACTTATTCTGACTTGTCACATATATATATATATATATATTTAGGTCTTATACAGTGAGCGGAACTTTGGTGCTGTTGCTTATTGCATGGACACGAGGTAAGTGTCAGGCGATATTACCTAATGTGACTATTGACTACTGGTATAAAATTGTGACATGATGCTCCATATTCCGTAAAAATATTATGTTCCTTTATGATGAAAGGAAACTGCCAAAAATGTGCCATGATGGCTATATGATTATGAGGTAAAAACGTTATGTGGCAGCATAACGCATATGAAAGGTATATAAGCATGCACTTTACATCATACCGCATTTTTACGCTTTGTGTGTGAAAGCATAGCATGACATGCATATACCATGATCATATAGGCCTTGTTTTAGAATAGTTATGTACAGGACCATGTGTTTGAGCAAGCATCATATAGGCATCCCCAAGGTACCGGGGTATGGGACACTTGGCATCAGTCCGCATAGGCCCACAGATGGAATCCACATGGAGCTCAGGTGCCAAGGGATATTTGATTCCACTGTGAAGTGCGCGCACGACGGTGCTAAAAGCGCAAAGGAAAGGCGTTATATACGCAATATATGAATATGATGAAAAGGAAAGGCGTTATATGCGCTATATATATGCATATGATGAAAAAGAAAAAGGAAAAGGAACAAGGATATGTTGAAGTGACTGTTTATGATTTTGTGCCTAGTGAATATTGTTATATTACTGGTTTTGTTGCCACACTACTGGGATTTTTCTCACCCCTTCGGGGCTGCTATTTTCCAAAATGGCAGGAGGACGTAAAAGCTGTTGAAGAAGTGAAGTTTGCTGTTGCTTGCTGATGCTTGGATTTTTGCTGTTACTGTTTGATTGTTGGATGACTGTAATGCGTTATATTTTGGTACCCTTGGATGACTGTAGGCTTTATCATCTCTATTTTGCCTTGAACCTTTATGATCAGCGGCTGTTTTGGAAAAATCAGAAAAACGTTTTGCAAAGAGGATTTTTAACTAAGTGCTGGATTTTTATCAGTTTTACAACCACCTTACGTGTCATGTTTCAAGGGGCAAACGAACTCCGATTTACTATTATCTTATATGCACGCGAAGCCCCGGGTGTGTACTTTCAAACTGTGCAGGTTTCATCTCTATATGAATTCTGTACAAATTTTTATAAGCTTCACCCTACAGCCTGTTCCAGAAAACGGACAGAATTCACAAGCGTTTTACGTGTCCTTTTCCGCGGGGCTATTCACCTCCGAATCGCGCATAATTTATATGTACGCGATGCCCCGGATGTCTAGTTTTTCAGAAGCTTGGAATATTTTTTTATCACATCTAAATTCGATTTTATACAGATTTTATAAGACAGCAAGCTTTTCTGAAAAGCGTAGAAAATTCAGCAAAGGGTTTTATCCATGAAATTTTCTATGTTCGATAAACAACCTCACTTTTCTCATACTGTTTTTTTTAAGAAACAAATCTGGATTTTCCAAGTTGTCTAATTAAATATATTTCATAAAGTTTTTAATTAATTGAGTTCCATACCGCTGCAACTCTAATACGACTTAGCAAACAACCCTCTTGGATGCATACAAGAGCGGGTGTTACAAAAAACTTCACAAAATCAATTTCTTTTGCATTTATTTTATTCAACCATTTTCAACGGAATTTATTTTTCGTGAAAAATCTTCGACGGAATCCATTTTCCGTCGAAAAACTTCACAAAATCAATTTCTTTTGCATTTATTTATTCATCCGTTTTCGATGGAATTCATTTTCCGTAAAAAATCTTCGACGGAATCCAATTTCAATCAAAAATCTTCGACTGAAAACATTTTCCGTCGAAAAACTTCACAAAATCGATTTCTTTTGAATTTATTTTATTCATCCGTTTTCGACGGAATTTGTTTTCCGTGGAAAAACTTCACAAAATCAATTTCTTTTGCATTTATTTTATTCATCCGCTTTCGACGGATTACATTTTTCGTCAAAAATCTTCGACGGAATCCATTTTTCGTCGAAAAACTTCATAAAATCTATTTATTTTGCATTTATTTTATTCATCCATTTTCGACGAAATCCGTTTTCCATCAAAATATTTCACAATATCAATTTCTTTTGCATTTATTTTATTCATCCATCTTTGACGAAATCCATTTTCCGTCGAAAAACTTCACAAAATCAATTTCTTTTGCATTTATTTTATTCATCCGTTTTCGATAGAATTAATTTTCCGTCAAAAGTCTTCGACGAAATCCATTTTCTGTCAAGAATCTTCTACGGAATCCGTTTTCCGTCGAAAAACTTCACAAAATCAATTTCTTTTGCATTTATTTTATTCATCCATTTTCGACGGAATTCATTTTCCGTCCAAAATCTTCGACGGAATCCATTTTCCGTCGAAAATATTCATAAAATCTATTTCTTTTGCATTTATTTTATTCATCCATTTTCGACGAAATCCGTTTTCCATCAAAAAATTTCACAATATCAATTTCTTTTGCATTTATTTTATTCATCCATCTTTGACGGAATCCATTTTCCGTCAAAAATCTTCGACGGAATCCATTTTCCGTCGAAAAACATTACAAAATAAATTTCTTTTCCAATTTATTTTATTCATCCGTTTTTGACGGAATTCGTTTTCTGTCAAAAAATCTTCGACGGATTTCCATTTTCTGTCGAAAAACTTCACAAAATCAATTTCTTTTGCATTTATTTTATTAATCCGTTTTCGAAGGAATTCATTTTCCATCAAAAATCTTCGACGGAATCCATTTTCCGACAAAAATCTTCTACGGAATCCATTTCTCATCGAAAAACTTCACAAAATCAATTTCTTTTGCATTTATTTTATTCATCCATTTTCGACGAAATTCATTTTCGGTCAAAAATCTTCGACGGAATCCATTTTCCGTCGAAAAACTTCACAAAATCAATTTATTTTGCATTTATTTTATTCATCCATTTTCGATGGAATACATTTTCCGTCAAAAATCTTCGACGGAATCCATTTTCTTACAAGAATCTTCTACAGAATCCGTTTTCCGTCGAAAAACTTCACATAATCAATTTCTTTTGCATTTATTTTATTCATCCATTTTCGATGGAATTCATTTTCCATCCAAAATCTTCGACGAAATCGATTTTCCGTCGAAAAACTTCACATAATCAATTTCTTTTGCATTTATTTTATTCATCCATTTTCGACAGAATTCATTTTCCGTCGAAAAACTTCACAAAAATCAATTTCTTTTCCAATTTATTCTATGCATCCGCTTTCGACGGAATACATTTTTCGTCAAAAATCTTAGACGGAATCCATTTTTCGTCGAAAAACTTCAAAAAATCTATTTCTTTTGCATTTATTTTATTCATCCATTTTCGACGAAATCCGTTTTCCATCAAAAAAATTCACAATATCAATTTCTTTTGCATTTATTTTATTCATTCATCTTTGACGGAATCCATTATCCGTAAAAAATCTTCGACGGAATCCATTTTCCGTCGAAAAACTTCACAAAATCAATTTCTTTTGCATTTATTTTATTCATCCGTTTTCGATGGAATTCATTTTCCGTCAAAAATCTTCGACGAAATTCATTTTCCGTCAAAAATCTTCGACGAAATACATTTTCTGTCAAGAATTTTCGACGGAATCCATTTTCCGTCCAAAATTTTCGACGGAATCCATTTTCCGTTGAAAAACTTACAAAATCAATTTCTTTTGCATTTATTTTATTCATCCATTTTCGACGGAATCCGTTTTCCGTCGAAAAACTTCACAAAATCAATTTCTTTGGCATTAATTTATTCATCCAATTTCGAAGGAATTCATTTTCCGTCAAAAATCTTCGACGGAATCCATTTTCCGTCGAAAAACTTCATAAAATCTATTTATTTTACATTTATTTTATTCATCCATTTTCGACGAAATCCGTTTTCCATCAAAATATTTCACAATATCAATTTCTTTTGCATTTATTTTATTCATCCATCTTTGACGAAATCCATTTTCCGTCGAAAAACTTCACAAAATCAATTTCTTTTGCATTTATTTTATTCATCCGTTTTCGATAGAATTAATTTTCCGTCAAAAGTCTTCGACGAAATCCATTTTCTGTCAAGAATCTTCTACGGAATCCGTTTTCCGTCGAAAAACTTCACAAAATCAATTTCTTTTGCATTTATTTTATTCATCCATTTTCGACGGAATTCATTTTCCGTCCAAAATCTTCGACGTAATCCATTTTCCGTCGAAAAAATTCATAAAATCTATTTCTTTTGCATTTATTTTATTCATCCATTTTCGACGAAATCCGTTTTCCATCAAAAAATTTCACAATATCAATTTCTTTTGCATTTATTTTATTCATCCATCTTTGACGGAATCCATTTTCCGTCAAAAATCTTCGACGGAATCCATTTTCCGTCGAAAAACATTACAAAATAAATTTCTTTTCCAATTTATTTTATTCATCCGTTTTTGACGGAATTCGTTTTCTGTCAAAAAATCTTCGACGGATTTCCATTTTCTGTCGAAAAACTTCACAAAATCAATTTCTTTTGCATTTATTTTATTAATCCGTTTTCGAAGGAATTCATTTTCCGTCAAAAATCTTCGACGGAATCCATTTTCCGACAAAAATCTTCTACGGAATCCATTTCTCATCGAAAAACTTCACCAAATCAATTTCTTTTGCATTTATTTTATTCATCCATTTTCGACGAAATTCATTTTCGGTCAAAAATCTTCGACGGAATCCATTTTCCGTCGAAAAACTTCACAAAATCAATTTCTTTTGCATTTATTTTATTCATCCATTTTTGATGGAATACATTTTCGGTCAAAAATCTTCGACGGAATCCATTTTCTTACAAGAATCTTCTACAGAATCCGTTTTCCGTCGAAAAACTTAACATAATCAATTTCTTTTACATTTATTTTATTCATCCATTTTCGACGGAATTCATTTTCTGTCCAAAATCTTCGACGGAATCCATTTGCCGTCGAAAAAATTCATAAAATCTATTTCTTTTGCATTTATTTTATTCATCCATTTTCGACGAAATCCGTTTTCCATCAAAAAATTTCACAATATCAATTTCTTTTGCATTATTTTATTCATCCATCTTGGACGGAATCCATTTTCCGTCAAAAATCTTCGACGGAATCCATTTTCCGTCGAAAAACATTACAAAATAAATTTCTTTTCCAATTTATTTTATTCATCCGTTTTTGACGGAATTCGTTTTCTGTCAAAAAATCTTCGACGGATTTCCATTTTCTGTCGAAAAACTTCACAAAATCAATTTCTTTTGCATTTATTTTATTAATCCGTTTTCGAAGGAATTCATTTTCCGTCAAAAATCTTCGACGGAATCCATTTTCCGACAAAAATCTTCTACGGAATCCATTTCTCATCGAAAAACTTCACAAAATCAATTTCTTTTGCATTTATTTTATTCATCCATTTTCGACGAAATTCATTTTCGGTCAAAAATCTTCGACGGAATCCATTTTCCGTCGAAAAACTTCACAAAATCAATTTCTTTTGCATTTATTTTATTCATCCATTTTCGATGGAATACATTTTCCGTCAAAAATCTTCGACGGAATCCATTTTCTTACAAGAATCTTCTACAGAATCCGTTTTCCGTCGAAAAACTTCACATAATCAATTTCTTTTACATTTATTTTATTCATCCATTTTCGACGGAATTCATTTTCCGTCCAAAATCTTCGACGGAATCCATTTGCCGTCGAAAAAATTCATAAAATCTATTTCTTTTGCATTTATTTTATTCATCCATTTTCGACGAAATCCGTTTTCCATCAAAAAATTTCACAATATCAATTTCTTTTGCATTTATTTTATTCATCCATCTTTGACGGAATCCATTTTCCGTCAAAAATCTTCGACGGAATCCATTTTCCGTCGAAAAACATTACAAAATAAATTTCTTTTCCAATTTATTTTATTCATCCGTTTTTGACGGAATTCGTTTTCTGTCAAAATATCTTCGACGGATTTCCATTTTCTGTCGAAAAACTTCACAAAATCAATTTCTTTTGCATTTATTTTATTAATCCGTTTTCGAAGGAATTCATTTTCCGTCAAAAATCTTCGACGGAATCCATTTTCCGACAAAAATCTTCTACGGAATCCATTTCTCATCGAAAAACTTCAAAAAATCAATTTCTTTTGCATTTATTTTATTCATCCATTTTCGACGAAATTCATTTTCGGTCAAAAATCTTCGACGGAATCCATTTTCCGTCGAAAAACTTCACAAAATCAATTTCTTTTGCATTTATTTTATTCATCCATTTTCGATGGAATACATTTTCCGTCAAAAATCTTCGACGGAATCCATTTTCTTACAAGAATCTTCTACAGAATCCGTTTTCCGTCGAAAAACTTCACATAATCAATTTCTTTTGCATTTATTTTATTCATCCATTTTCGACGGAATTCATTTTCCGTCCAAAATCTTCGACGGAATCGATTTTCCGTCAAAAAACTTCACATAATCAATTTCTTTTGCATTTATTTTATTCATCCATTTTCGACAGAATTCATTTTCCGTCGAAAAACTTCACAAAAATCAATTTCTTTTCCAATTTATTCTATGCATCCGCTTTCGACGGAATACATTTTTCGTCAAAAATCTTAGACGGAATCCATTTTTCTTCGAAAAACTTCAAAAAATCTATTTCTTTTGCATTTATTTTATTCATCCATTTTCGACGAAATCCGTTTTCCATCAAAAAAATTCACA
>JAVKPL010000085.1:0-14153 GCA_032173675.1 Gastrolobium villosum | reverse complement strand
TATTGAGGCTCATCCAGCAAATGGAAGGCCATTATCCTCTTCCATTTATTGATCAGATGTTGGAGCGGTTGGCTGGTAAATCCCACTACTGTTTTCTGGATGGATACTCAGGCTACTTCCAGATCCACATTGCACCTGATGATCAGGAGAAGACGACCTTCACATGCCCCTTTGGCACATATGCTTATAGGAGGATGCCCTTTGGACTTTGCAATGCACCAGGTACTTTTCAACGTTGCATGGTAAGCATCTTTTCTGAGTTGTTAGAGGATTGCATGGAGGTTTTTATGGATGATTTTAGTGTCTATGGACCTTCTTTTGATGCATGTTTGGATAATCTGGGTAGAGTTTTAAACATGCATTCAAACCAATCTTGTGTTGAATTTTGAAAAATGTCATTTCATGGTTGAGTCAGGGATAGTTTTAGGACATGTTGTCAAAAAGGGTATTGAAGTGGATCCTGCTAAAATTGATGTTATTACTGCTTTGCCTTACCCTGCTTCTGTGCGGGAAGTTCGTTCTTTTCTTGGCCACGCAGGTTTTTACAGGCGCTTCATTCAAGATTTTAGTAAGATTTCTCTTCCACTGTCCAACCTTCTCCAGAAAGACATTGACTTTGAGTTTGGTGATGCATGCAAGGCAGATTTTGAACATTTGAAGCGCTGCCTAACCGTAGCTCCTGTTATCTGAGCACCTGATTGGTATCTTCCATTTGAGTTGATGTGCGACGCATCAAATTATGCTGTTGGAGCTGTTCTTGCTCAGCGGGTCAACAAGGCCCCACATGTCATTGCATATGCATCCAGGACGTTGGATTCTGCTCAATCCAACTATACCACCACTGAAAAAGAACTCTTGGCTATAGTGTTTGCTCTTAATAAGTTTCGGTCGTATCTGTTAGATACCAAGGTTATTGTTTTCTTTGACCATGCAGCTTTGAAATTTCTTTTAAAGAAAGCATATGCTAAGCCTAGACTCATCCGGTGGATGTTGCTGCTCCAAGAGTTTGATATTGAGATTAAAGATAGAAGTGGAGCGGAAAACCAAGTTGCTGATCATCTGAGCCGCATCACCTCTCTTCCATCTGACCCTATACCTATTGGGGATGATTTCCCTGATGAGCAGCTTTTACAACTACAAGGTAAGTTCCCCTGGTTTGCTGATATAGTTAATTACTTGGTTGCTGGTGCATTACCTGTTGACTCCACTAAGGCTCAGACCTTGAAACTGAAAAGTGAGTCTAAATACTATGTGTGGGATAATCCCTACTTGTGGAGATTTTGTAGTGACCAAGTGGTTAGAAGATGTGTGCCTGACAGTGAGACTCTGTCTGTTTTGAATTTTTGTCATGCATATGCCTGTGGTGGTCATTTTGGACCACAAAGAACTGCAAGGAAGGTTCTAGATTCTGGTTTGTTCTGGCCTTCTCTATTTCATGATGCTTATGAGTTTTGTAAGTCTTGTGCTAATTGTCAGAGAGCAGGTAGCATTTCCCGTAGAAATGAGATGGCCCAAAACCCTATACTTTTCTGTGAGGTTTTTGATGTTTGGGGTATTGATTTTATGGGTCCCTTTCTTGTTTCCTTTGGTTTTGCTTACATACTCTTAGCTGTGGATTATGTTTCTAAATGGGTCGAGGCGAAAGCCACCCGAACCGATGATTCTACTATTGTTGTAGATTGTCCGTTGTCATATTTTCTGCAGGTTTGGCATTCCTCGAACCATTATCAGTGATCAGGGCTCACATTTTTGCAATAGGAGCATGGATTCTTTGCTGAAAAAATATGGCGTCCTCCACAAAGTATCTATAGCATACCATCCACAGACCAATGGCCAAGCTGAAGTTTCAAACAGAGAAGTTAAGCAAATCCTTCAGAAGACTGTCAATGCTAATAGAAAGGATTGGAGCAAGAAGTTAGAAGATGCTTTGTGGGCATACAGGACTGCCTATAAGAATCCGATTGGGATGTCCCCTTACCGGCTTGTTTATGGTAAGGCATGCCACCTACTAGTGGAGCTGGAGCATCGGGCATATTGGGCTGTGAAGCAGTGTAACATGGACCTAACCCAGTCAGGGGGAGAAAGGAAACTACAGCTGCAAGAGTTAGAGGAGCTTCGTTTGGATGCCTATGAGAGCTCACGTCTATACAAGGAAAAGACAAAGGCTTTCCATGATAAGCAGATCCTGAGGAAGGAATTTGCAGTGGGCCAGAATGTGCTGTTATTCAATTCCCGTCTTAAGTTCATGCCTGGTAAACTCAGATCAAGATGGGATGGCCCCTTTATTATTACTGCTATTTTTCCTTATGGTGCAGTTGAATTAAGTGATAAGCAGACTGGAAACACCTTCACTGTGAATGGACATCGTCTGAAGCCCTTTTATGAAGGCGTACAACAGCAGCTTGTAGAGACACAGATGGATGCAGAGCTTCGGCTGTTTGATGCTGTTTACCCTCCTTAAGGAGGACATGGAGTTCACTTCCTTTCTTAGCTTTGTTTTTCATGTTTGGATTTCAATATAAAAAAACAAAAAACAAAAAACAAAAAAGAAGAAAAAAAAAGAGTTGATCAATTTTCTTGTTCTCCTATGATTAGTGAGTTATACATGGATTATACTTGAATCACAGGGCTTAATAGAAATTTCTGCTTGGGCTTGGTTCTTGATTCTTAGATTGCATTACTTGCTATTTGATACTGTGCTGCTGATTGCATGATTTGGTATACCCTTGTGAGGTTTTTGAGCCTGTAGACATGGTCTTCGTATGTAGGCCAGTCTTTCTTTCTTGTGTGATTCTACTCTTGATTGTTGTCCTCTAGAACTTGCTCTTTTCTTTTTGAAATTGCACTTTTCACTTGCATGCATGAATATGATTGAGGCATTCTTTCTTTCTGTACCCACTTTAGCCAGATAGCCATCCCTTATATTATTATCCCTTGGTGAGCCCCTTTGAGCCTTTCTACCCTTTATTTCTTCAGCCGCATTACAAGCCTAAGTGAAAAAACCAATTGATTCCCTACCCTGGAGATTTACTGAGCATTGGTTTCATTGTGAGGTTGTGTTTAAGTGTGGGGGTTTGCCCGAGACGGACAAAAGTTTAAGTGTGGGGGTGACCATCTGATTCATTTCTGCTATGTGGTTTTACATAAAAAAAACAAAAAAGAAGAAGAAGAAAAAAAACAAAAAAAAAACAAAAAAGAAAAAGAAAAAGAAAAAAAATGTTTATTTCTATCTTTTCAGTATCTTTGTTTTATGTTCTTAGTTTAGTTCTTAACTTTTGCTCTTTGTAAATTTCTGGGGTATTTAGCCTTCTCTTCCATATTCATTCATATCTTTACCTCAGCCCCATTACAACCCTGCATAAAGCCCCATTGATTTGTGCATGCATGTGTTAGTAGCAGTGGAGAAGTAGAACTTGAGCAAGCCTATGGCAGGATGATTTTCTTGAGTTGATTTGAGTGATATACTGAATTAACTGATACACTTGAGAGAAAATTGAGAGCATCCTGTGAGGAACCATTTTTGTGTAGTTAGCAGTTGCAGTTGAAATTGACAGGTCTCGTGATTTGAGAATAAGGAATTTTTGTCCTGATTATTTTATCTGTTCAAGACTTGTGATTTTTGTTATCTTTTGTATACTTGCTAATTATTAGGAATGATAAGTTGATCTTCACTCTTTGCTTATTTCTTTGTTTTCTTTTTCTATTCTAGTTTTTGTCCAGGAGTGCAAAAAGATAAGTGTGGGGGAATTTGATGACTCATATTTTATTGCACTTATTTGTTACTCTTGATTAGTATTTTTAGGATTTATTTAAATAAAATAATGATGTTTTGAGTTAATTTACATTTTTTAGTGTTTGATTGAGTTTAATTTATTTTCGTCAGAATTTTTCAACTTTACGTTACTTCTGTATTTTGGCCATATCTCGGTCCATAGTTGTCGGATTGACTCCGTTCTTGTTGGGTTTTTTAGATAACACAGAGGCCTACAATTCTTATACAGATCTCGAAGCCCAATTCGGACTGGAATCTGGTCGATTTCTAACGCCAATAAGAACATGTTTTGCTGAAGTTTTAGACTTGTAATTAAGTTTTATTTTATTATTTTATTTTGCATTTTAGACGAATGGGCCAGGCCGATCTGAATTAAGCCCAACCCAAATTGGTTTCTGACCTAGGAGCATATGAAGGAAAAGGGAAGGGAAACATTTGGGTATTATGTAATTTTCAAATTGGTGGATCAAAACTTTTTCTCTGAAGCGTTCTTCGCGTTCTTCATCTTCATCTTCTTCTTCTTCTTTTTCTTTTATGCAATTTAATTTGTAATCATGTTTATCCTAGCCATGCTAGGCTAAACCCCTTTTAATCAACCTAAGGGGAAGAGATTCCATGGATCTGTTTAGAGGATCTGCGATCAATCTCTTACCAGATTTGATTCTTTACCCTAAATCAGATCAATATCGTGCGATTGTGAATATTCGATCTGAGGTTCGCGATTGCGATTATGGGTGAAGAATGATCATCACATTTGATGATCCGATTAACCTCAATTGGAAATAAGGATTCTGATTCAATTGAGATTAATCGTGAATTTGGTAATTTTTCTAATTCTTTAACCAGATTTGTTTCTTTTCCTAACTCAGATCGATATCGTGCGATTGTGGATATTCGATCTGAGGTTCGCGATTGCGATCATGGAAAAGGATTAATCATCAGATTTGATGATCTGATTGTTCTCAATTGAAAATAAGGATTCTTATTCAATTGAGAACAACCGTGAATTTGGTAATTTCCTCATCCAATCGTGTTTTTGTATTATGAAATTTTTTTTTTTTTGTGCGGGTACATTTATGTATTGTCTTTAAGCAGATTGACTTGCTTTCATGATCATTATGAAATTACAGATTAAAGAAAGTAAATGGCTTTTCAAATTATTAAGTGAATGTTTTCTATGATATATATATATATATATATATATATATATATATATATATTGTTGGAATTAATAAGATTAATATACAATGATCCATTGGTTATGAATAAGAAGTGGGTTAATAGAGAAAAAGAGAAAAGGGAAGATGAAGAGTTATGTGGGTTGTTTAACAAAGTCCCACATTGGATAATTGGTAGAAAGTGGGAGAGTATATAAACTCCCACCTCCATCTCCTTAATTGGCCCTTGGGTCACTACATATTTTATGTAGGGGGAGGAGATAGGTGGGCTTTGGTTCACCACCACACGCGCCGCCGTCCGGCCGGCCGGCTCGGCTCGGCTCGGCTCGGTTCGGTTGTGTGTAATAAAAATAATTTTTTATTAAATTATTTTTATTTTTTGTCCAAACGTTGCTTCCCTCCAAAATTCAAACCCACCCGCCGGTTTTTGAACCGAACCGGTTCTTCCTATTCGCGAACCGGTTAAAGGAGGTGTCTACTCGCCGAACCGGTTAAAGGAGGTGTCTACTCGCCGAACCGGTCACCGGTTGTAAGCAAGCTCCAAAGCAATGGCATGCGAAATTTGATAATGTTATGTTATCAAATGGATTTCGAATTAATGAGTGTGACAAATGTGTCTATGTTCGAAATACAGGAAAAGGATTTGCAATTGTCTGTCTTTATGTAGACAACATGTTGATTATGGGTAGTAATAGTCAAATGATTAATGCTACTAAACAATTACTGAAAAGTAAATTTGATATGAAAGATATGGGGATAGCAGACGTTATCCTAGGTATTAAAATCCATAGAACATCTGCAGGGTTGGCCTTATCACAAGCTCACTATATAGCTAAGGTTCTTGAGAAATTCAAAAGTTTGAATATAACCCCTGTGAGGAACCCTGTAGATTGTAATCTTAGTTTATTAAAGAACACTGGTAAAGCTACAGCACAAAAGCTATATGCTCAAGTGTTGGGTAGCCTGATGTATGTTATGAACTGCACCAGACCTGATATTGCTTATGCAGTAAGTCTGCTAAGTCGCTTTACTAGTAATCCAAATGAAAATCATTGGAAAGCTATGGTAAGAGCTTTGGGATACTTAAAGTATACTCAAAATTATGCTTTGCATTACGAGAAATACCCCGCAGTTATAGAAGGGTATTGTGATGCAAACTGGATCATCGGCTCTAATGACACTAGATCCACAAGTGGATATGTGTTTACCCTTGGTGGAGGTGCTGTGTCTTGGAAATCGTCCAAACAGACTTGCATCGCAAGGTCAACCATGGAAGCAGAATTCATTGCTTTAGATAAGGCTGGTGAAGAAGCCGAATGGCTTCGTAACTTTATTGAGGATGTTCCTAATTGGCCAAAACTGGTACCATCTGTATGCATACATTGTGATAGCCAAGCCGCTATTGGAAGGGCCAAGAACGTCATGTATAACGGTAAGTCTAGACACATACGTCGTAGACATGATACCGTAAGACAACTACTCTCGAACGGAATCATTACAATTGATTATGTTAAGTCTAAGGAGAACATAGCGGATCCGTTAACCAAAGGGATTCCTAGAGAGTTGGTTGAATATTTGTCGAAAGGAATGGGTTTAAGGCCTATCAATTGTTGAGCATTGCGGTAACTCTACCTAGAAGAGTGGAGATCCCATGAACTAGGTTCAAAGAGACAACTAAGTGATGGTCGACTGCCCAAACACTGTGGAGTTTTAAACTCATACTCATTCCTAGACAAGACAGTGTATTTATGAGGGTAAGCACTTAGGCTTTTAATGATTTCTTAATCTGTGTGTTCAGATGATGTATAGTGAGTTACATCACAAGAAATCAACTATGTGAGTGTGAAGTGAGGGCCGCTTCTATGAGAATTTTTCAAAGGCCGATTCTCGAACAACACTCGCAGAACCAGGTAGGTGTCTCACGGCCAAAATGGGCGCAACAAAGGACCAACAATGCTAGAGAAGCAATTGTGTGACTCCTATTGTCTAGGTATACATTAAAGGTTGACGGTTCAAGTCGCCCTAGACCACCGATTGACCGAGTATATCCGATAGGTTTTCACTAGAGAAGGTTCAAAGGTAACTCCACCTATCTCGATGCAGTTGTTTCTCGTTGAGGAATTTACACTTTGCATTTATACTCTTATGCATATAGTCACGATGATTTGACTTCTTATCCATGTGGGGGATTGTTGGAATTAATAAGATTAATATACAATGATCCATTGGTTATGAATAAGAAGTGGGTTAATAGAGAAAAAGAGAAAAGGGAAGATGAAGAGTTATGTGGGTTGTTTAACAAAGTCCCACATTGGACAATTGGTAGAAAGTGGGAGAGTATATAAACTCCCACCTCTATCTCCTTAATTGGCCCTTGGGTCACTACATATTTTATGTAGGGGGAGGAGATAGGTGGGCTTTGGTTCACCACCACACACGCGTGCGCCGCCGCCGTCCGTCCGGCTCGGTTCGGTTTATTTTTATTTTTTGTCCAAACGTTGCTTCCCTCCAAAATTCAAACCCACCCGCCGGTTTTTGAACCGAACCGGCTCTTCCTATTCGCGAGCCGGTTAAAGAAGGTGTCTACTCGCCGAACCGGTCACCGGTTGTACCTGTTCGTCGGAACGGTCACCGGTCATACCCGTTCGCCACCGTCAGACACGGCGGTTCGCCGTCGGCGACTGTTCATCGTGACCGGTCAGTGTCTATAAATAGAGACACTGACACATTCGAAAATTCTATCCGGTTTTTCCTGCACAAAATCTCTGCCGGAACTTTTGTTCTTCCGGTATTGCTCCTCCGGTGTAAATTCTTCTGGCATACTGTTGTGTTCGTTTGGGCTGTTGATTGGTAGTGCCACCATTCTTCAGACGGAATCCGTTCTATCCTGGGAGACAAGTGTCCATCAACCTTGGGCATCAGTGAGGGGGCAAATTGTCTTAAGGAGACATGTTCTGTGGGCTCGGATTCAATCCTCTTCTGCATACATTCTTCTGTCTAAATCTGTATTCAGACTACAAGTAAGTCTGTTCTTATTTTATTTTTATTGCACAGTGATAAATCTGATCATCTACCCCTTCTGTCAAATACATGGGTTCAAGGCAATAGTGATTTAATATCACCCTCTGTCTTCTATAATATATATATATATATAGGGTTTAGTAAGTGTACAGTGACTGGATGTAAAAATTGATCCAATACACTATGTTCTTCCGCAAGAACACAGTTATAGTAAAATTATAACTCTGTTCTCCCTGGAGAACACCATTGTAATATTTTTGCACTATGTTCTCGCGGGATAACATAGTGTACTGGACCGTCCAGTCACTTTATTTTAACTTATATATATATGGGGTTTGGATTCATCATTTAACATAACAAAAAAAAGTTTCTTACACACATAACATTTTGTGGGCCCGCACTTTTTGAAGCAAAAAAAAAAAAAACTAAGAAACGCAAAACGAATCTCTATAACATTACACAATCACTTTATATATATATATATATATATATATATATATATATATATATATAGGGGTAAATATTTCTCAAGCAGCTTGAGATAAGTTTATCTCCAGCTATCCCCAAAACTACATCGTTTTGATTAATTAAGGGTGTTTATGTAATTTTAGGTGAATTAATGAAGGGTATTTCAGTAAAATGTATATGATATAAAAATAAATAAAATTACAAAAACACCCTTCATTAATTCACCTAAAATTACATAAACACCTTTCATTAATCAAAACGACGTAGTTTTGGGGCTAGCCGGAGATAAATTTATCTCAAGCAGCTTGAGAAATGTTTTTCCCATATATATATATATATATATATATATATATATATATATATATATATATATATATATATATATATATATATATATGGGAAAAACATTTCTTAAGCTGCTTGAGATAAATTCATCTCCGGCCACCAAAACTACGTCATTTTGATAATTTATTTCCTTATATTTATTGATTCACCTTTGAATGGTTATGATTCCTTTTTTCTCCCTCTTCCTTTATCACCATTGATCCATCTTTGTACGGTTATAATTTAATAGCCAGAGATAACTTTATCTCCGGCAGCTTGAGAAATGATAAGCCCTATATATATATATATATATATATATATATATATATATATATATATATATATATATAGGGTTTGATTTTTCTAATGTTACTTTAGATAACTTTATCTAATGTTCAATGAAATGACGTCGTTTTGGGGCGGAAATCATGGTATTTTTGTAATTTTGATTTATTTCAGGGTTATAATAATCTTTATCACTCTAATTACACAATCTATTGACAAAATGAATCTCTATAACATTACACAATTACTTTTCCTACAACATAACTCTTATAAAACCCTATATATATATATATATGCGATTAATATTTCTCATATTATAGGTGATAATTTTATCTTCTACACACAAATAAAAGTATGTGAAAATCATATTTTTATTTTTTCTCTTCATATGGCTCCATACACATTTATATGTATGTAGTAGATAAAAATTATCGCCTATAAATGAAAAACATTAATATCTCTCCCTATATATATGAGATAAACTATTCTACCTACCTTTATTTTGTTCATGCCTATCTTGTCTACTAATCTCCAATACTATTAGTTAAGATTCTCATAGAAAGATGTAGGAAAGTGATAAATAAAGTAGATATAAAAAAAAATGGTAGAATAATCTATCCTATTTTATTATTTTTTATTGTTGGATGATATCTAAATCCATGAATTTTAAGCACATCAAATCTTGTTACATGAAGAGAGATAAAAGAGGAGAGCATACCGAATTTTAATACTTGGAGAGAGAGAAAAAACAGAAGAAAAATAAAACACAGATATAAAGTAGTGGAATTCAATATATTTGGAAGCAATTGATTTAGATATTATCCAATAGTAAAAAAGTGATAATAAAAATATGAATTTTAAATTGATAATGGGCATTATTGTGTTTTCAGGGCAGTCAAAATTATCTTGAAGGTTTGACTCGAATAAAATTAGGGAAAAACTACTCTTATGTTACATGTAGTAATTTTCTTTCTTACACACCATTCGATAACTGTGCCACTTTTTTTTTTCAGATGATGAAGCCCACAAATTTGACTCTATGACATGAGATAACTTATTTCCTTCAACATGAGATTAATAAAACACATAAAATTATCCCCCATAGAAAATACCTTGAAGGTTGCTCAACAATTCTTCCTATCCGTGAAACTGGACATCAAGGACTTTTTTCAATTTAGAATACTTGTGCAATACCACCAAATATATGTATCAACGGTAGGAGGTTGTTTCAACTTAATCGATGATCTTAAATTTAAGTCCTTGGAAACGCAACTGCATTAAAATTTGATAGGGAAATCTTTGTCATTCATATGTTTCTACCCAACTCGAATTGGACTTTTCGATTAATTGATAAATCAATAAATAAACCATATGTGCAATGACTTATGTGCGTGTGTTGTTACATATAGAAGAAGAAACAATTTGAGTGTACGTAATACAAGTTTGGTCCCTTTAACAGGAATACGAAGTATGTTTTTGTATGATAATTATGAGAGCGTGTGTGTGTGTTGCTGTATGCCATTTTAGGTGGGTGTACATTAGATAGTTTCTTAGTCCCATTACTAGTTTACTTGTGTTTCAATAAGCTTATTGATTATTTTACCCCTCTTTTAAAATCAATTTACTTTTATTTATTTGTCAAACTATAGACTAATATATATATTTATTTTAAATTATATATCAATTTGGCTATATTTTACCAAATCATTAAAAACCCGAGGGGAGGGGGTGGGGGATTTTTGGCTACATTCAAAAATTCAAAGCCGTGTAGCTAACTTGCCCAAAAACCATGACTAATATGATGATTAACCACAACTTTGATCCCGTGGCTAATTGGAAGGATTTTTGCTACATTCAAAACCGTAGCTACATTTCCCAAAAATCATGGCTAATATGATTAACCACAACTTTGATCCCGTGGCCAATCGGAAGGAAGAATAATTACATCGCTATAAACACCAAATCATTTGTCAAATCAAATAAACAAACAAAATCACTTTAGCCTTACTCGCACAAAAGTGAGGTTGTTTCTCTAAAGCTATGTTCATTATATTTAAACCGCGAACGTAGTGGAAAGATCATCGCTAAATATTGCTCAACAACTTTTCCAAATTATGAAATTTTATATTTGTCTTCAGCCACACCTCTTATGAGCTAGTCTCGATAAGAAGTTTTGTTCGGCCTAAAGAAATCAAGTTTCGACTCGAAAGCTCCCGTATGAATGAATAAAGAATAAATTGAGATATTCTCAAAAAAAAATTCATACCAATTATGAAGTACATAAATGGTGTAAAAGTCCTTTCGGAATGTATAATCAATTCGACTATGAAATAAGAATATAATAAGTTATGTAATATATATATATATATATATATATGGATTTTACTTCTCTCATGTTGTATGAGAGAAATTATCTTATATGTGAGATAAATTAAGTGGGGCCCACTAATTTAAAAAAAAAAA
Source organism: Gastrolobium villosum (assembly GCA_032173675.1). Taxonomy (NCBI): domain Eukaryota; kingdom Viridiplantae; phylum Streptophyta; class Magnoliopsida; order Fabales; family Fabaceae; genus Gastrolobium; species Gastrolobium villosum. The sequence continues at coordinate 2,642 of JAVKPL010000085.1, read as the reverse complement.
GAAAGAAAGAAAATGAAGACACGTCTTTTTATGTGAGTGTAAAATGAGATAGGAGTCTTATGTAACATAAGAGTATAATTTCCCTATATATATATAAGCAAAATGATTTGTAATGTGACTGTATATAAGTATTGGTGCAGTTACCTAAAAACTACGTCATTTTGGGTGGGATAAATGAAGTTCACATTTAAAATTAATTGTAGAAAATAAAAATATTATATTTATTTCCAACTTTATATGGTTATGATTCCCCATATTTAATGTTTTATATTTATTTCAACCTTTGTATGGTTATTATTCCCCATATTTAATACTTTTACATTATAAAATGACATAGTTTTATATGACTGCACCAATCCTTAGGTGCAGTCACTTTACATCCGCTAAACCCATATAAGCAAAATGATTTGTAATGTGACTGTATATAAGTATTGGTGCAGTTACCTAAAAACTACGTCATTTTGGGTGGGATAAATGAAGTTCACATTTAAAATTAATTGTAGAAAATAAAAATATTATATTTATTTCCAACTTTATATGGTTATGATTCCCCATATTTAATGTTTTATATTTATTTCAACCTTTGTATGGTTATTATTCCCCATATTTAATACTTTTACATTATAAAATGACATAGTTTTATATGACTGCACCAATCCTTAGGTGCAGTCACTTTACATCCGCTAAACCCATATATATATATATATGAGGTAGAATCATTTGACACCGGTGTCAAATTTCAAATTTGACAACTTATCTGAGAGCCGTTAGATAAAAAATGATCAACGGCTCTGAATTGTAAGCATGTGACACCGTTGATCTTTTTTGATCTAACGACTCTCAGATGAGGTATCAAATTTGACACCGGTGTCAAATGATCCTACCTCTATATATATATATATATATATATATATATATATATATATATATATATTATTCTATCTACCTTTTCCATATCTATTTTGTCTATCAATTTTCAACATTGTTAGATTAGAATTTCAAAAAGAAAAAAAAATAGTTGGAATTCTAATTTAAAGATATTAGAGAGTGATAGACAAAATAGGTATAAAAAGGGGTAAAGGATCTCTCTGGTCAATGGAGATAAATTATCTCCGGTGAGCCCAAAATATCGTCATTTTAGGGCGGAAATCAAGGTATTTTTATAATTGTAATATATTGCAGAATTATATTAATCATTATTATTATAATTTTTAATCTTATAACCCAAAACGATATCGTTTTGAGCTCACTGAATATAACTTTATCTAAATACTTTTCCCATTAAAAAAAGGTAAAATAATCTATCACATAATAAAGATAAAAAAATTCAGCCAAATGGTCAAGGTCAAGTGCTAAATAATAGTGCATCCTTGTTTTTGTTTTTAATTATTTAACAAGATTGATGAAGGTTTCAACTTTTGAATGCAACCGTTAAAAAACTACCCACATCGAATCGTTAAGATTTTTAATCATGGCAAGGAAAAGTTAAGATAACAAAACCGATCCATCAACACGGCTCTCTCTTTTCATCCATATGGGGTTTTCATTATTTCTTTGATGTTTGTCATCTTAAATTACATAACTTATGTCATTATAGAAGAGAGATAGACACAGAAAAATAAAAATAATGAGAGAGAGAAAGTGAGTGATTTTTTTTAATTTAAAATTTAAATAAAAAATTATTTTCAGTGTCTGTCTCTCTTAAAAGGACATATTGTTATGTCATTTAAAATGACAAACACTTTTCCCTTGTTTCAAATTCTTTTAATTTATGAATTTGGTATCTGGTTCAAAATATTTATGGGGTCTTTAAGTGGCGCGAGAGGGACCCAGCGTCACTGAGTGCCGCTACCATCCCCCCGCATCACTCACACTTTTATTTTATTTTTTATTTTTTTCTATTGAGTGCCCCCTCCCCTGAGGCACTCACAGAATTGTGCCAAGTGGCACAATCTGGTTACTCCTATTACCGTGAAATTTCGGAAAGCGATAACTTTTGATTCGGGTATCCAAATCAGATGATTTTTCTTTTTTGATTTTACATAACTTTACGAGATCTACGCAATGACATCTCATTTGACATATTTTATCTCTCACAAACATAATTCAATCTGTAAAAAAGTGTAACTAGTGTTGCAAATTTGAATTATATTAATGAAAGAAAATATATCAAATGAGGTATCATTGCGTAAATCTCAAAAAGTGATGTGATATAAAAAAAACCATCTGATTTGGATACCCGAGTCAAAAGTTATGACTTTCCGAAATTTTACGGTAACAGGAATAACCAGATTGTGCCACTTGACACAATTATGTGAGTGTCTCAGGGGAGGGGGCGGCACTTAATAGAAAAAATAAACATAAAAAATAAAAAAGTGTGAGTGATGCGGGAGATGGTAGCGGCACTCAGTAACGCTGGATCCCCTTCGCGTCACTAAAAAACCCCATTCGTAAATATTTTGAACCAAATATCAAATTGATAAATTAAAATCACAAAAAATCCCAATCGGGCAAAGAGCCCCATCAACACAGTACATCAACAAACCTGCATCCCTTCTCGACATCATTTTGAACAGTTTAAAGGCGATGTATGTGCATAGATTAAGGGATCATTTAGTTGTGCCCACATAACTCACCTGGGT
>JAVKPL010000084.1:0-14121 GCA_032173675.1 Gastrolobium villosum | reverse complement strand
AATTCTACATAACCTGGCCAGAGAAAGATTTTAGTGCACTAAAAGAATCTAACTGGATGCTGTATTTTATTTAAAAAAGTTTTTTTTTTTTTCATTTTTTAACCACGTAAATGTTATTAAACCCAACCAGGTTGATCATCAATGTACTGGATCACTGAGTCACTACTTCAACTCACATCGATGTACTGGATCACTGAGTCACTACTTCAACTAATGAGTTACTAGTTCAACCGCATGACCCGATAAGTAAGGGTGTTAATAGACCGAGTTGAACCGAGCTTTGATCTTAAAATACTAAGCCTATCAACCTGACCAAACCTGTTATCTATTATAAATATAATTATTGGCATGCGGTATGACTTATTTACAAAAAATAAAAATCTGATTTAGCATGTTAGCCTGTTTAAAGAAAATAAGACAATAACAATTTATCCAAAATAATATACAATCAACCACACTAGTAATTCCATAAATTTTCATAAATTCAATAAATATACAATCAACAACATTAGTAATTCAATAGAAAAAAATAATTCAAAAAATCTGTGTAACCAATAAAATAGGTGAAATAGATTGAGGAAAGAGAAAAAGCTATTACAAATAGTATATAAAATTAATATACTAGGCCAGCCTAAGAGGCTCTAAGGCCAAGCTTTTGACTTGGAGCCTGAGACCTTTTTATGATACGAACTTTTATACAAGTTCAAACCTGGTTCCAACAACCAATATTAAACATGTAAGCTCGAGCCTTTACGAACCGAGCCAAAAGCCTCTGATTCGTTTACCACCCATACAGATAAGTATATGTAAATCTATAATTTATATTAAAAAAATTATAAATATACTTAAATAACTAAAAAAATAATACCAATTTCAAATATTTTAATATGAAAAATAATAAATTACACAGCATTGTCCAATAAAAGATCAATCAAACATATATAATATTTGTAATATTGGTGTTTCATGTTCAATAAATGACATCTCTAACTATAGATCAAATCAAAATTTCTAACACATTACATAACCAAGATAATATTGATAATATCAGCGTCGAAGGTACATAATCCATGCAAATTAATAAGCTACAAATCAAATATTTCAAAAGAAAACAAGTCATTTGTGTGTGAGTGAAAAAAATAAAAGCATCAATTGATGAAAATAAACCAGTTTTTTTTTTTTTTTTTTACGAATCGGGCAAGGTCACCGATTGTACCGGCCGAGTCACTAATTTTTTACGAAGGTCACACCGGTTCTGTAACATGACCATTCCAATATAAAAACCGAATCAATTGCATAATCGGATTCACCGATTCCCGGGTCGATCCGATTTTTGTAACATTGACCGATATTTTTTTTTTATATTTTTCTTTAAATTCTAAAATTTTCCTTTTTAATAAAAGAGAACACCAAATTCGGTGCTCCCATTGCTGGCAATGAACATCTCTCTGAAGAAGAGATTTTATGACTACTAAGGTCATCCAACATAAGATTTAAAGAAATTCTTATATTATCATGTAGAATTGTGTGTGCGTGTGTGCGTGAGAGAGAGAGAGAGAATGACAATTATTGAATTTATGTGAGCCCCGTTGTAGAACAGTTGTTTCCTAACAAAATCCTGACAGTTGTTTCCTCTATTTGGAAGATATGTAAAAATTCCTTCAAAACATATGTTCATTAAGTGGTAAAAATTTGATTGTTTTATTTTATTTTTTGGTAAAAAAAATATTTTTCCCCTAAAATGTGAGAGAGGGCGAAGACATACAATTAAATGATTAAACTGAGGCCAATCTGCGTTACTCAAAAACCAGTTGAACCATAAAATCGATGCAGAATTATAGTCAACGTCAATCCGATTTTATATAAGTTCACCAATTGCTAATTCACTGAACCAAACTAATAACATGGAACATAATTCAAAATAAAATAACGACATACATAGAAACATTATATCCCAAGCCCCAAATATTTCTTTAGATGACCAATTTATCGCACATATACATGAGATCCCCCAAATGCAAGTGAGACTCACATACTATAAAATCCAGCTATATTATTACTAAAAAATAAATAAAAACAATCCAGCTATTAGATCCAAAAAGTACTATCATGAAAGTGAGTCCATTACACTTGAATTACAGCACCCAAAAATTGTAAGATCTATGTATTTTTCATTACCAAAAAGAAAAATCATTGACTCCTAACAACAACAAGAACAAAAGGACAGCCAGTTACAACAATGGTGGGTTTCATCTCATAGTAAAATACCTTGGACCGACAAAAGGAAAAGACAAAAAAAGCCCAGATCTGGGCAACCGGTTCAGCCGGTGTAGATGTGAACGTGAACGGCCAAGATGAGTATGGCATAGAGAGCGAAGAAGATGAGTGTGTGAATGAATATAGCTTTTCCGTTGGTCTTCATGCCACCGAACTCTAACTGCTTACCGTTTCCCGGAAAGGAAAACAGCAATCCTGGTTGGAGCAGCACGAACAACACAACGCCGATTATCACTGGTGCCCAATCTGCCATTTCTCTCTCTTTTCTCTTTTTTGCCCAACCTCTGAAAAAAAAATGATAGATCTTTCTGACCCAGAAAAAAAAATGGTGACTTTCGGTTATGAAATTGGTAAAGGTAGTAGTAGCTTTGGTATTTTGGGGGATGGATATGAAGAAAACGAAAGGAGTTGGAAAGTGACGCCTAGGAATTTGGAACAATTTGGAAGCACAAGAAAAGGGGTGGTAACAGTTTGTGTTAGTCCTTGTCTCAGCGTTGGGTACTACCCAACGGTAATGGGTAGCTCTACTTCTCTGCACGCGATACTAGGAAATGAATTAATTAACTTTTCATTGACATGAATGACATGGGTCCGGACTCAGTGACCGCTAATGTCATGTTACTCTCTTTGATTTATCTCATGCGTCACCCCTATCCCTTTGTCCATTCTCCTTACAATAATTAAAGAACTTCATAAGCAGTTAGAGTTATCTAATAGAAAAAGTAGTTGTCTAATATTATAGAAATTTATTTTGTGAAAATGTGGATATCACAAAATATTTTATGTAAAAAATATTTTTTGTGTCATGTTAAATAATGAATGCAAATTCCATAATTTAAAGAAAAATAATTAAAGGGAAATGTTTTTACGGATAGTTGATGATGAGTTAATCTTAGTGAAATAAAATTATATGAGGAAAAATAATTGGAGAGAAGAAAAAATAAAGACACAATTCATCTTTGTTATATGTGTAGGAATTTCATTTATCTCATATTAAATATTGAATGGGATAAATATAATCCATAATTAAATCAATTTACTTCTTTTAAATAAAAACTTTTTTTATAAGTAAAAATCGTTTATGTGCATTTCCTTTATTAGCACTCAATTACACCATTATCCAGAATCTTATCATATCTCAAAAGTACAAGTTTTTGCATCATGTACACCTCATCACCAATTTTTTTTTCTGTATCTATCACGAGTAAATACTTTTATATTTATCACGGATATCCTGATTTATAGTTATTGTACTTGAATTTTTTTTTTCTTTAAAATAAAAAGTATCTATTAACGGAGTATTAAAAATGAGTTTTATAATTCTCATTTAATATGAGAATTTGAATTTTCTTACATATTTTTTAATTTTCGTGCCAACGTGGATCTTACACATAATTTTTTTCTAACATATGGATCCCACATATTTTTTATCTCTACAACATGAGAATTTAATTTTCATGTTAAATGAAAAATATAAAATCCATTATGAATATCTTCTATGGTGAAAGACCTCTATGACTATAAGTACCTTCAAATGTCACATTATCACTATTGTTGCCCCCATCACAAACCTAGTTAGATAATGAGTTTATCAATTGTCCATTAACATTAAAATAACATAAAATTATATATTGTTTTGGGTTTAAGAAATTAATAAAAAATATTTTAAAATTTTTGATTTATTTCTTATTGTAAGAATTTTACTTAAATACCTTTTATTAATTTTTTTAATCTCCAAAATGACTTAATTTTAGGGTTAATTAAGATAATTTCTTTTTTGGTAAGCAAGATAATTTTATCTTGATCGAGAAACAACAAATCCTTAGATAATATACTAAAATCTAACATCTAACTTAGCTCCCTTTTTGGATGTTTACGGCAAAGATTTCATGAGCTTCACTTTGAATGAAGAGTGCTAAAACTTTCCTCGCCTGTTATCATACTTTGCGCGCGAGCCTTCGTATGGAGTTTGGAATGCTAGAAAACATTTGAAATTCAACAAGCAATGCATGCGTAAAACCATGTTATTTTGGTCATCAAAGATCTCCATCATAAAAGTCCATTACATTATGAGAAAAGTGTTTCTAAGGACATAATATTATTAGGGTTTATTATCATTTAACACGACCACAAATTTTTTCCTGCATACACAATATTTTGTGAGACTCGTAGTAAAAAAAAAACTCCGGCATGCAAAACGAATCTCTATAACATAACACAATTGAGATCGTGTTAATATTAAGTGTATTCATATTCATCTTTTTCTCAACATGAATTGTCACCCCTACCAATTACACCAAGACAACTAAAGGGGATACCGAATAAATAAAGAAAAAAGGAAGGGAAACGACGTGGTTTTAAAAAAGGGTTTTGTGGGGGCCGCAGTAAACAAAAAAAAAAAATTCTGGCACACAAAATGAATTTCTATATGATAATATAACACAATCATTTTTCCTACAACATAACTCTTATCAAACCCTTTCAAAAAAAAGTTCATTTCTTTGAAAAAAAAAAAAAGTCGTTCAGCATCCCTGCGTGTTTCCTACAAGTGCTTGGCTGAGTTTTTTTTTTTTTTCCAACTTTTATATAGCTTCTTTTCCTTTCATACTCTTAGCTTTTTGTTTTGTCTAGCTTTTCCTTTGAATTATAGCATAAAGGGGGGCCAATAAAGAAATCAGGTTTGTGATCAGCCACTAAATGGACAAAGATGCGTTGCATCATGATCAACCACATCTTACAGCTATTGTTTATATATAACAATTGAATACAAATGCCATTCTTATTCTATGGTAGCCATTTGCTAGAATTAGCCTTGTGGAATTAATTGACTACATATACTAAAGAAAACGATGCTTTTCTTATCCAGAAAGACCCACATATACAGGTCCGGATAAAAAGGAGAACAAAGATTAAAGTGCATGATTGATTATTTTTATGTTCACTTTATAGGATTCCAATTCCCTTTCTTGAGGGATAGAACACAAACATTAATTAGTGCTTTTATTAAATTTTAACACCTCTTCAACTTGCACTTCCTCTTTTATTCAAGCTTTGAGACTCATTAATTCTCTTACATCTACACAATGAATGATTGGGCTCCTCCATTCATAGCTGCTGCACTGTTTTGGCTTTTGTCACCAGGAATGATCTTTCAGTTGCCGGGGAAGAATTCACCCTTTGAGTTTATGAACATGAAGACTACTGCTGCATCCATTTTTGTACACACTGTTATCTATGGTCTGTTTCTCATGTTGTTCTTCATTGTTCTTAATATCCATCTTTATATCTAGGAGAAGCAGCAAATGCTATATGTAAAGAAAACTAACATGCTGCGTTATCTTTTAAAGTAGATTAAGTGACAATCAGCTACTATAAACGCTGATCAATATATGTGCCCTTTTGAATTTTTATCTTAACTAGTCTTGTTACTTGGCTCCTAAAGCTTTCATGAGTATTCTGTTTTGTTGTTTATTCTTGAATAAATTCAAAAGTATCCTCCTGCCGTAACCGAAGACTAATAATCCCCACCGAGCATCGTTTAACCCTTTCGGGGCGGCTCTTACAAATCTTTTTTTTTTTTCATTCTCAGGGCTCGAACTCGAGACCTCTGGTTATTTATTCTTAGAAAATGTTACATAACTATCCGAAGTAATTATCTATGCAGAAAAATGACTTAATTCATCTGGTATTGAAGAAGGGTTATTTACTCACATAAGTTTCTTTTACATAATTCACATAATTTCAAGGGAATGATCCTTTTATGTTCATTTTAAAATTTCATGTATTTCTCTTTATTAATATTTGACAAATTTTTATTGGACTTCACTTATTTAGAATAGACAAAAAATCTTGACATGACCAAACTATGTGAAATTTTTATATGAAAAGATCCACTCCATAATTTCAATCAATAACATTCCTCTAAATCCTTCTCTTTTTCTCTCTCTTGATTTTTTTCCCCATCAAAATTAATGATTCACAATTCCTTATGTTAGATCATATAAACAAAAATTATGTGAAACTAACATTTGTGAAGAAAATAGTAAAGAGCTTGAAAGGGTAAAGGAAAAACATGACATATTTTGCTTGTTCCCATGTCCGTGGTTCTTTTTTGTATTACTTTTAAGTTTTTGTATTACTTCTGTTTTAATTTGAATTGAGCTATTACAAAAGAAATGATGCTTAGAATGGACTTTCTGGACTGCTAGCTTATACTTGTTTTCTTGTACAAATACCACCAAAACCAGAATCTTCGTGGAAACAAGTATTACACGAGAGAATTGATTTGATCCTTGCCTTCTGAATTATTTGTCCTCTATAAATACTGATTCGGTGGTTCTCTTGATTTACTTTCTGTGGCATATATATGCTATTATCCACTCTGAATGTGCTAGTTATAGTAGATAAAATGTTTTGGTTGTCTATATGTCTAACACTTGGCTATAAGAAAAAGGGAAACAATTTAGTATGACACAATCATTGTCATAGACATTCTAGGGGAATCAAGTTTCAAGTTGTAATACAAAACGAATGAATGATTAAAGTGGTTATATAAAACCATAAATTTGATATATATATATATATATTATATGGGAAATTAAAGTCTCCCAGCTGCAATAAATGATGCGTACAAGTACTGTAGAATAAAATATGGCATACCTATTGTTATAAAAAAAACAAAATATGGCATACCTCCATGCAAAAATAGAGAGCTTTATTCTCATAAGCAATTGTTCTCATAAGCAATGTTCTAGCCATCGATTGGAGACATTTAATAAATAATTCCGCTTATATATAAATTCACCAGCATTATAAAAATGAATTGTCTTTATCGTGCTCTTAATATTATCATTTGAGCAAACAATCTCACAAATGTCAAGATGGACAAACATGCGGCCATTTTGTAGATGCATCTATTAAATTCATAATATTTGAAAGATCCACATAATGGGTGAATGTGCCCATATATTTCACCTTATATGCACTTTTAAAAATGCAAGAGATTGAATCTCAACTTTAGCCGGTGATAATTTCTCTTGAGAACCAGCAGTACAAGAAAATTCAATAAATTGAAGAATCTTCTGGTTCTTCAATGCATGATTATACGAATTTTCAAAAATATTTCGCATCATATTTGATCCGGGATGGTCCATCCGGTCATGCCAAATAATAAAGTCATTATAATCAATATCCTTTTGATTTACCAAGGCATGTTTTTCTATCATGTTAATTTCAGTGTAGTATATATAGGAAGAAAAACTGGTAATTTTTCTCTTTTGATACACATTTCTTACCTGCAATATTTGTAATAATAGTCAATTTCACCACAATTTGTAATCTTAATATGATATCATTTATAGCCAATTTGGTCCTTCTTGGTAATCATAAATTTGCTCTTCTTAAGCTTTCAATTAATTTTTATATTGCCAATTATTGTATTGAAATTGGCTTCCTCCATACCAATATGTGTGATTACATTCATCACATATCATTTTGTATATAGGAAAAAATAATTCGGATTTTGCTACTTCAAGAGCAATAATCAGCAAAAATATTGTAAGCCTTAACAGTGAGATTAATTTTACTGGCCTGAGACTCATATACACTTGTCCATATTCATTTCATTAGCCACTTTCGTTTGGCTTCTTTCATGATTAGATTCCTTTGATATTAATAACCGTAATGATTAATAACCGCTATGAGCACATATAATGATATAACTCTTTAAGAGATAATAGAAAATCCAACGTTGGATCAAATCATGAAAGAAGCCAAACGAAAGTGGCTAATGAAATGAATATGGGCAAGTGTATATGAATCTCAGGAGAGTAAAATTAATCTCACTGTTAAAGCTTACAATATCTTTGTTGTTTATTGCTCCTAAAGTAGCAAAATCCGAATTATTTTTTCCTATATACAAAATGATATGTGATGCATGTAATCACAATTATTAATATGGAGGAAGCCATTTTCAATATAATAATTTGCAATATAAAAATTAATTGATAGCTCTAGAAGAGCTAATGTTTGATTACCAAGGGGGACCAAATTGGCTATAAATAATATCACATTGAGACCATAGATGGTGGTAAAATTGAATATTATTACAAATATTGCAGGTAAGAAACGTGTATCAAAAGAGAAAAATTACCTATTTTTCTCCGGATTTGTAGTACTCTAATATTTGCATAATATTCGCATGATTGAAAAATATATGCCTTGGTAAATCAAAAGGATATTGATTATAATAACTTTATTATTTGGCCTAACCGGTTGGACCATCCCGGATCAAATGTGATGTGAAAAGTTATTGAAATTCATATGATCATGCATTGAAAAACCAGAAGATTCTTCAATTTATTGAATTTTCGTGTATTGTTAGTTCTCAAGAGAAATTATCATCAGCTAAAGTTGAGATTCAATCTCTTGCGATGGTGAAATATATAGGCTCATTCACCCATCATGTGGACCTTTCAAATATTATGAATTTAATGGATGCATCTATAAAATGACCACATGTTTGTCTATATTGACATTTGTGAGATTGTTAGCTCAAATGATAATATTAAGAGCACAATAAAGACAATTTGTCTTCATAATGCTAGTGAATTTATATATTAGCATAATTATTTATTAAATCTCTCCACTGATTGCTAGAACATTACTTATGAGGACAAAACTCCTTATTTTTGCTTGGGGATATGCTATATTATTTTATGTTGCAGTACTTGTATGCATCATGCCAATAAGTTATCATCTCCCCGTTACATTGGCTTATGGTCAGGAGCCAAATAATATTTCTGGTGTGCGATTTATATTCTAATTACTCCACCACAATGCACAAAAATGAATCCCAAATATATTTCGAAATATATATTGTATGAATATCCTTATATAATATCTTGAAATAATGATCGGAGATTTAGTGGATTATTGTTATCAATCTTTCCAACACGAGAGGGAGAGAATAAACAGTTGAAAAATATAAAATGCAATATTATTATCTCATATAGATCCTTTTCGCACAAAGTAAATATGATAAAAGAAATTATATATCAACTGCCAAATGATTTTACTGACCAATAAATCTAATATTCCAACTGTAAATGCTCCAATTGTATATGAAAAAAAAATCGATTCCAAAGATAAAAGTCATCAAAGAGAGGAAAGGAGCAAATCATGAATTCAATATAAAAGCATGAAACACTCAATTCTTAATTTAACTGATGTACCGTACAGCTCAAAAAGAAAAAATAACCCATGCACTAAAAACTGAACTATTAGTCATTAACTCACAAGCATGATTCCAAGAAATTTATTAAAAAAAAACCCATTACAAACAATAATTGGTTAAGGATTTTGTTCTCCTTAATCAGAAATTTATGAGTAATTGGGTTTTCCAAAAAAAAAAAAAAAACCAAAATAGACGAAATGAACTTAACAAGTGCATTCATACACCTTGGGATCATTAATTCATGTACATGTGAATCCTAATAGCTAGCAAGAAGATGCATATGAGACCAAAGTAGAGGACAGAGTGGACCAGTATTGATAGTCCACTAGTTTGGAAGTTGCCAAACTCTACAATCCTGTTTCTCCCAGGTATCTGGACCAGTAGCCCAGGAGTTAGGAGAATGAAGAGCACCACTGACACAAAAACTGGCCCCCAATCTGGCATCTTCTCCTCCTTCTCTCACTCACTCTCTGTACTTGGGTCTCTTTCACTATCTATTTCAATTGTGGTTGCAATTGCAATTGACAATAATGAATGCAAATGGGACTTAAAAAAAGGAATTGGGGTGGAAAGTGGGGACTTTGGAAGATGGGACAAGCAATTGATGACATGGGAAAAGCAAAGGTTGTGGAATCAAGCCATTCTGATTCATATTGTACAACTCACACCCACACGCACGGCACCAAAATTAAAAGGAAGCTTCATCCTTGTAAGTTGTAAGGTACATTGAGGGGTATTTATTGCCTTAAACCATGGTTTTAAATTGCATTTACAGTCACAGCTGAGTCGTGATTCTTGTTGTTTGGTGTGGCAAAATGGATTTTTTATTTTATTTTTTATTTCTCGAATTAAAATCATCATATCTTCTCAATTATTTTTTTTTTGGTGTAAATCTTCTCAATTATTTATTAATAGATTAACGAAATAGCTGATTAATGATCAGTAATGATATTGAAGTGGAACATAAAAAAAAAAAATTTCCATTTCTAACATGTTTTGGAAGACAATTTAATGCATTACATGATGTATAAATATTTTTTTAGATATTATTCCGTGTCCAAAATTCTAACAGATTCAATTAATTCGGTTTATTTGTAATTAATTTATATTTTTCCCTCCTAATTAAATGTCACTGTTCACCAAGTTTTTTACCTAGATGTCACGCGAACAGTGTTATTTTCCAATATGCCACGTGGGCAAGTTCGTTGGACACTATAAAGAACTCAGTTACTGACATGTCATGTTTTTAGTGGACACCAAATTCGCTACACGGGGTAGCGAACTTGGTTGAAATACATATTTCAACCAAGTTCGCTACCCAATGTAACGAACTTGGTACTCTTTTTTTTTTTATTTGGTACTTGTTATCCACTAGAAACGTGACACGTCAGCAAACTGAATTCGCTACAGTGCCTAGCAAACTTGCCCACGTGGCATATTGAAAAATAACACTGTTCGCGTGTCATTTAGGTAAAAAAACATGGTGACGAATGATATTTTGGTCAGTGTTCCCCATCTGTAGGCCTAAGTACACGTAGGCATGCTTCAATTAGATGTGTGCCTTGGTGGATGATTACGCGATGGATAAGATTATAGGAAGCTGATATATCAAATAAAGTAGCTTTAAGGGATAAATAAATTGGTTTAATGACGAATTATATCACAACATGCATAGAAAAAGAAAGTGAAAAGACAATATGGAAATATGCTTGCTTTTGGCAGCTATTTTGATTTGAAAGAGTAAGGAAGGACACTTTTTGATTACTTACAAGCTAAACATTCGAATTCGATATTATATACAAAATTTAGAAAAGGAAAAGGACAATTAAGTATATCCGACCAGCCAAGCAATCTGTATGTTGAAGATACCCTCTGGGTTGCATCAATAGCAAGTTTCATGTACTCAAATAATTTGTAATAAAATAAATAAATCGAAAAGGTTTTGTTTCAGTTAAATATTCATGCTACTTGTTGAATCTTGTTATAAGAATTTTTTTTTTCACAAAGGCACTTTTACACCCATTTTAAAAAGAAAAATTAAGTTACGTAATAAAGCATTGAAAGAACAAGGGATGGATATAAAGTTAAAAACAAAAAGATACTAGGATTAGAATAACCCAAACTGTTTCTTTCCTATCCATAAAATTAGGAAGAAAAAAAGTTCCTTTAATTATCACCAAAAAAAAAAAAAAGTTCCTTTAAAATAAGTATACCAGGGCAACCCCCAAGTTTGCCAGAATTGGGCTGATTAGCTTTTTTGTGTACAGAATAATTAATTTGGACTCTATGAAACAGATTAGGCCATTTGGGTCGTGTGCATTTAGAAACCCATATTTTTGTCAATAAGGACCAACGCGATTTTTCATTTGTACATAATGCTAGCCTTAAGTATAATACTGTGCTAGTTCTGTTACTAAAATCATATTGAGGCGTAAATTTTTCTTTAATAATAACTTATGCATTATGTATCAAAAAAAAAAAAAAACTTATGCATTAGATATACAATGTAGTGTAAAAAATCTTAAAAGTTTTAACGTATTTGAGTATATATAAATTCTCTCTTTCAAACGCTCAACTTTTATTTAATAGATAAAGGATTGGATGAAACGAGCCATCTAATTCACAAAAGTCATAGAATTACGTAACCTGGCTCTCTCTTGCAGTCCTAACCAGCTCAAGATGTATTAATCGAATAATTGATGAAAAAATGAAAAGTCATACCAAATTCTCGATAATATTTTGTAATCAATCAAACTATAAACTTAATAAATTTTACCTAATATTCCCAATAAAACTTTGGGTTATCACAAATTAGTGATTCCCAGTGAGATCATAACTTTTCCATACGTGTGAAAAAACTATAATTGCGTCGACAGCAGGGTTCGAACCTGCGCGGGCGTAGCCCAACAGATTTCAAGTCTGTCTCCTTAACCACTCGGACATATCGACAGCGCTGCTTCAAAAGTCCTATCATAATTTTGATATAATTATTTGTTATTCCAGAGCAACGTCAGCTGACAACACTTTATATCAGAATTTAAGAGTTTGGCTATAACATTTTAATAAATGCCAAATCACTCCTGGGCCTATGGTATAATCAAAATTTTATGAAATAATTCCATGAAATTGTCGATTATGTTTTTTTGGGTGATACTCAGTTGATTGATAATGACGTCCACCAGTTTTGCTCTTAAAAGAAGCGTAAGCTACCCAGCAATTAGAGTGATAATAAGAAGATTAACCTTCCCATCATAATGAAAAGCACATTGGTTTTAGTTAACTATTATTAATTTTTTTTTATCAAGGTTGCAGCCCACGTGCAAATCTGTATCTTTTATTGTATTACACAACACAAATGAGTTGAGCCAATTTAGAACGATGGATTATGTATATTACAAGACTATATTCAACAAGTATAAAGATGTACAATATTCATAGAGAAACTAAGGGGTTAAAAGACAAGTCCAAAATCTAACTCAAATTCTAATTGATGGGATATTCAAAGATAATGACTATGATATCACGGTTACGCGGGTCCAAGAGGGAGTCTGTGGTGGAAAACCACTACCAATGAGCTAAGTTAGACCAATCACATCAAGTGAGTTTGACATCATGTCACAACGAGCTAAGTTAGACCAATCACACCAAGTGAGTTTGACATCATGTCACAACCCAAAATCGTAAGGCGTTAGGATTCATGGGTCCACATTAATATGCTTCTCTTGAACCGAGTATTCAGTTTCAAAGTACTCAACCCGCCTCTAGGCAAACACTAGGCTAGATCGAGCCTAACACGACTCTAATACCATTGTCAAGTTATCCAAGAGGAGCCCGTCGCGAGGGGCCATCACTAATGGGTTAAGCTAGACCAATCACATCAAGTGGTTCGGATACCGTGGCACAACCCAAAACCTTGAGGCATTAGGTTTATGGGTCATCCACTTATATGCACTTCACTTAGCTCATTATCAACCAATGTGGGACTCCATCACACTTGAATATCCCAACATTAACAAAATAAGAAAACTAATATCTATAGATAATTATATGATTATTTACAGATATTCTAATAATTTTAACACGCCCTCAAGCTGGAGCGTATATATCATAGGCTCCAAGCTTGCAACAAATATAATTTACTTGCGAACTTCTAAGAGCTTTAGTGAATTGGAACTGACAAATGTTGTCTCGATCTCTCTAAGTTGAATATTTTCTTGAATGAAGTGGCAATTAATATTGTAAATTTCTCTCTCCTAAACTCATTGAACATGAGCGACTTTTTGTCAAAAAAAGTGTCACACGAACTGATGCGTTGACTAGCCAAACTCGCTATACTGTGCAACGAATTACGTGGCTTCAAAAAATTGCCACATGTGCAGACTTGACTCATTACATGTTGTAGGGAGTTAAGCGATGTGACATTTTGATAAATTTTTATTGGTGCATTGCATTTCGATAAATTTTTTACCAACATGTGGCAAAATAATCATTGTCCCCAACATTTTGGGCTTACGTAATCCGGCCAGAACAACTAGCATTCAATTAACCCAAATTGTTTCTTTCCCATCCATAAAATTAGGGAAAATAAGGTTTCTTTAAAAAAAATTTCT
>JAVKPL010000083.1:0-14342 GCA_032173675.1 Gastrolobium villosum | reverse complement strand
AATTTGAAATCCAAATGAAACCCAACAAAATAAGTGCAGGGAAAAGCTTAGCAAACAAACTTACTTCCACGAGAGAAAGTGGGGACGTGAGGCTCTGATATGATGTAAAGAACTTTGAGATACACCATCCAAAAACTAGCTCTAAGGATGAGAGTGTCCAAGACTTTATAAACTCCAAATTAATTGTTCATTCAACCAATGTGAGACTATATATCTCAACAGCGGGAGATCACATTACGTGGGTAATTCTCTTCCAACGCAACCGAACCTCTTCGGCGTGATATTTAATTACTTATCATGGAAGAGTAGTGTTAAACAAGTGAAACTTCACGCTTTAAGAAACAATTCACTCAACTTCAACCAGTGTCATCGCTTTTATTTTTCAAATTTCAAACTGATTTCCCGGAAAAATTGGAGCAAACATGCAACAACTAGTCATATTAAACAAATTTGTAATCCAAATGATCCAAATGAAACCCAACAAAATAAGTGCAGGGAAAGCTCAGCAAACAACCCATCAAAAAAATAATATTTAATTACTTATCATGGAAGAGTAGTGATATTAAACAAGTGAAACTTCACGCTTTAAGAAACAATTCAGTCAACTTCAACCAGTGTCATCTTCAACCTCCTCTAGCCGGTTCTCCACCGGATACAAGACCCAATGATTTTCCTTGCACCAAAAATTCACAATTTTTACCCAAATATATCAGAAATCTTTTATCTCATATGAATCATATGATTTCCAACTTTAGTTTCATTATAAGGCATTCAAACCGTGATTTTAGAAAATCAAAATATTGCAGAGACAACCACACAAAGCAAAGCAGAGGTCATAAATACCTTTCTCCATTACTTTTCTCTACTGTTTTAAATAGTTCATGCAACTGATACGAAAGTCTTCCCTTGAGTCTTTCAAACTCTTCTCTACGGCCTAGATGGTGTACAACTATATAGTAATGTGAGCTCATTGGAGATTGTTAATTGGTTTAGATATTAGGAGTTTAGATATTGGAGATTGTTAGGATCTTAGAGATTCTGTTTGTAATTATAGATAATATTTGTTTAGGAGTTTAGATATTGGAGATTGTTAGGATCTTAGAGATTCTGTTTGTAATTAGGAGTTTAGATATTGGAGATTGTTAGGATCTTAGAGATTCTGTTTGTAAGAGTACGTAGCCTTTGTATTGGTTTGCCTATTTAAAGGCTTCTTTTGAATATAATAGCAACACAATCAAAATACCAAGTTTATTTTGGTATCAGAGCCTTCCTGATAAACCACGCTTTCCGCAAAGTTTGTGTAGACAAGTGTGAAAGCTAGCCCTACGAGTATGGCCAGAGAAGGAGCCAGCAAGTTGAAGCCGTCGGACCCGGCGTCCCCGTATCACCTGGCAAACTCAGATAGCCCAGGCATTTTGCTTACAACTGTATTGCTGCGCGGAGAGGCCAACTACGAAAATTGGGCTAAGCTCATGAAAAACGCACTTAAGGCCAAAAATAAGTTGGGATTCATAACCGGAGTCGTGAAGAAACCAGACGAGGAAGACGCAGAAGAATGGCGAGCTTGGGAGATGTGTAACTCGATGATCAATGGCTGGATACACAACACCATTGACCCAAAGCTCCAACCATTCATCAAATGCTTTGATGAGGTGAAGGATCTTTGGGACGACCTAAAAGAAAGGTATGCTGTGGAAAATTTCTCCCGTCAGTACCAGCTCAAAACGAGTTTGGCTAATATAAAACAACTTGGCAGCAGTGTGGGAGAATACTACACAAAGCTGCGAGGAATATGGGACGAGCTTGAAGGGAGCAAAGCTCGCAAGGCGTGTGCATGTGGAGATAAATGTGCATACGCGAAGGAGACTGAAGAAGAGAGGGAACATGACCGAGTCTACCAATTTCTTATGGGTTTGGACGAAACCATATTTGGCAACTTACGGTCACAAATATTGAATAGCTCGCCCCTGCCTTCTGTGAACAAAGTGTATGCCACGGTTACGCAAGAAGAAACTCACCGTAACATAGCGCGTAATCAAGAAGAAAGAGCGAACGTGGTGGGCTATGCATCGCGTGTTGAATCCAAGGAGAAGATGGAGAAAACAGTGCAACGTGTGCCCTTTGAGAAACAGACTGAACGACAACGTGTGCCATTTGAGAAACAGACTGAACGGTTCCCATGTCCTCACTGTGGAAAAACTAACCACGATCCTTCCAAGTGCTGGAATATCATTGGATTCCCACCAAATAGAACCGGTGGACGAGGGCGAGGAAGAGGACGTTCGGGGGGACGTTATATGCAGGAGCATGCGCATGCAGCGGTGACTTGGGATAACAACCAACGTGTGATGTCTCAGCCATCTGACACCCCGCAGCAGGTCACTACAAACTCGATGCTGACACCAGAAATTGTCAACAAGTTGATGGCACTGATCGATCAACCACGGTCATCAAGTGAAAAACTCTCTGGTAAGAATACTCATATCCAATGGCTTGTGGACAGTGGAGCCTCTCGTCACATGACAGGGTCCTTAAACCTTTTACAAAAAATCACAAATATTCAACCTTTGTGTGTAACCTTGCCAAACGGATCTGTCACGTGTGCAAAAAAGGAAGGAACTGTTGTACTTGATGGACAATTAGATCTGGAAAATGTGTTATATGTGCCTCAATTGAGATGTAACCTGATTTCCGTCTCGCAATTGTTGAAACACAACAGAAATATAGTGACGTTTACTGATAAAAGTTGTTCTTTGCAGGACCTAATGCTGAAGAGGGAGATTGGTTTGGGTGAACTTAGTGATGGAGTATATGTGTTTCAGTCCACGCGTGCTTCAGCTTCAACAGTTCGAGCAGGAAAATCTGTGGAGTTGTGGCATAACAGGCTAGGACACCCGTCATATCAAGCATTATCTTTGATTCCAGAATTTAATTTTGTTTTGAATAAAGATGTAATTAATAAGGCATGTGAAGTTTGTCAACGTGCCAAGCAAACTCGATCTGTGTTTCCTTTAAGCTATTCCCGAAGTAAGGATTGTTTTCATTTAGTGCATTGTGATACTTGGGGACCTTACAAGACTTCTTCTTTCTCGGGTGCTCATTATTTTTTAACTATTGTGGATGATTATAGTAGGAGTTTGTGGGTATATATGATGGCAGACAAAAGTGAAACTTACGATCGAGTAAGTAAATTCCTGGCTATGGTGACTAATCAATTTGGTAAGAGTGTGAAAACAATACGTTCTGATAATGGGACGGAATTCAAATCCAATAAAATAATGAGGCTCCTTAGTGAGAAAGGAATTTTGCAGCAAACCACGTGTGTCTATACACCACAGCAGAATGGTAGGGTAGAAAGGAGACATAGACATATACTTAATGTGGCAAGAGCATTGGTCTTTCATGCAGGTATGCCAGTTGAATTCTGGGAAGAAAGCGTCCTCACTGCAGCGCATTTGATCAACAGAACACCCACAAAAATCCTTCAAGGAAAGTCACCTCATGAAGTACTAAATGGAGAAGCACCAGATTACAGTACCTTGCGCACATTTGGATGCTTGTGCTATGCTAACACCCGACCCAAACCTCATGACAAATTTGCCTCACGGTCACGACGTTGTGCCTTCATTGGGTATCCCACTGGACAAAAAGGTTGGAGATTGCTGGATTTGGAAACACAAGAACGATTTGTATCAAGGGATGTTACCTTTCAAGAAAATATATTCCCATTTCAAGCCAAACCAAGAGATGAGCCTGTGCCTAACTCACCTCCAGCACAACCCGCAATCGACAAGGAGACTATGGTGAGAGAACAACCTTCTGAACTTCCAATTCTTGAGGAACCAGTTTCGGAGGAAAGGGGGAGTGACTCTCGTTTGGAAAAAAGTCCTGATATAACAGCTTTCCAGCCTCCATTAGAAGATCGTCCGATTACAACGGAACATGTAGTGCAGCACTCCTCTCCTCAACGTCAACCACGTGCACGAAAGCCGCCCTCCTACCTGCAGGACTACGCGTGTCATATGGCTGAAACACATTCACCTCCCACCGTCCACACCAATCTCGCCTCAGGTATTCAGTATCCAATGAGTAATTATGTTAGTTTGAATAATTTTTCTGCGCAACATCGAGCTTTTGTTGCAGCCATCGATGCAGGTCAAGAACCTAAAAACTTTCGCGAAGCCATGAATGACTCACGATGGGTGGAGGCCATGAGATTAGAAATTAATGCATTGGAGGATAATGGCACTTGGCACATCTCTGAATTACCTCCAGGAAAACATGCTCTTCCAAGCAAATGGGTCTACAAAATTAAATATAAATCTGATGGAACTGTGGAACGCTATAAGGCACGACTAGTGATCGCCGGAAACCATCAAATTGCTGGAGAAGACTACAGCGAGACGTATGCACCCGTTGCGAAGATGGTGAGTGTTCGGACGCTGCTGTCAGTAGCAGCTGCTAAAAACTGGGACTTACACCAACTTGATGTGCACAACGCTTTCCTGAATGGCGATCTAAGCGAAGAAGTTTACATGCGATTTCCACCAGGTTTCAGCAATGGTTCAAACAATAAGGTATGTCGTCTTGACAAATCTCTCTACGGCTTGAAACAATCTCCGCGAAACTGGTTCTCCAAACTGAGCACATCCTTGACAACGTATGGTTTTGTCCAATCAAGAGCGGACTACACACTGTTTACACTTCAAAGAGGAGCCACTTTCTTGGCCCTTTTAGTGTACGTAGATGATATCATCTTGGCAGGGAATGACACACAAGCATGCAGTGACGTGAAAGCCTACCTCAATCGGTGCTTCAAAATCAAAGATCTGGGACACTTGAAATACTTCTTGGGTATCGAAATTGCCCGTAGCAAGAAGGGCTTGTTCTTATGTCAGCGAAAGTATGCTTTAGACATTCTTTCTGAGGCAGGTCTTAGTGGATGCAAACCATCACATTCTCCTATCGAGCAAAATCATCGCCTGGCTTTGGAGGAAGGGCCAGCATGTGAGAACCCTGAACGATATAGGAGACTGATTGGGAAGTTAATTTACCTTACCATTACAAGGCCAGACTTGAGCTATGTGGTTCATATCCTCTCCCAATTTATGCAGCATCCTAAACAAGCACACTTCGAAGCAGTCATACGGGTCCTCAGGTACGTTAAACTAAATCCTGGACAGGGCCTCCTTTTGCGCTCAGATTGTGATCTTAAAATCCATGCATACTGCGACTCAGACTGGGCGTCGTGTCCCCTCACTCGAAGATCTCTTACCGGCTTCTTTATTATGTTGGGAAGTTCACCAATCTCTTGGAAAACGAAGAAACAAGTAACTGTCTCTCGTTCATCAGCCGAAGCGGAGTACAGATCAATGGCAGCCGCTACCGCAGAACTAGTTTGGCTTAAATCCTTCCTTGCCGCCCTTGGTGTCTCTCACTCGACTCCTATGGAATTATTTTGTGATAATCAGGCAGCTTTACATATAGCTGCAAACCCAGTTTTCCATGAAAGAACGAAACATATTGAATTGGATTGTCATTTTGTGCGTGACCATATTGTAAGAACCCGCACCGCTAATTAAGGTAATTAGCGAATTAATTATGATAATTAGGAAATAATTCCATAATTGACCCTAATAATTATTAATGGGCTTAGATAATTATATTGAGTGAGTAAAAATGCTGAAAGTCGCTTTTCGGAAGAAAAGCGCAGATACCGGTTCTGCTACTCGGTATAAATGCGTACCGGGAAAGTATCCCGGAAAATTATAACGAATGCATGATAATTACTAGAATATTATGTAGGACATGTAAAACAAGTTTCAAGTCAAAATGACGTAATCTGATGCCAGAACTGGTACTGGCTATGGAAAAGCGCGTACCGGAAAGGTGCTCCGAAAAATAAATAAAAAATATGACAAATCTTAGAAAAATGCGTAGGTCTAGAATCCGAAGTTTGGGATCAATATCTTTTACTTTGCGATTAAGGCTAATACTGCGCGGTTAGTGCCTTGTGCCTATAAATAGACCCACTTAGCACACAACCCTAGGCAGCCACTATTTTCCTACGTGAGTTTTTCCCTGCAGCTTTGAGGCAGCCCCCTTGCACCTCCATTCTTGGTGTTTCCTTGCTTTCTTCTTCTTCTCTTCTTCTTTCTCAACATTCCTCCTTCCAAGCAACTAGAGTGTGTCTTGGGTGAGGGTGGTGCAACCTTTTCTGTGTGTGGCTGTGTGTGTGAGGTTAGTGAGCTGAACTTGAAGCTTTAGTGATGGCTACCTTGTGGTAGTCATTGTGAGCTTCAAAGTGCCACCTTGTGGTGCAAGAACCCACCTTGGTGTGCCATTTTCGTGCTCCTACTTAGGCTGAGTGTGAGGAACCTTGGGAGAGCTCCAAGAGCACAACTTGCCTCTGTTTTGAACTTTGGTAAGTTACCTCACTATGATCATGAGTCTATGATGCTTAAAGTTGATGTCTTGGCCATGTTTAATGAGTAAACAAGAGGGTATAAGAAATATGAACCTAAAATGAACCAAAGATGCATGCTTTAACGTGTTGAAGTGTTAAAAATGGAACCTTGTATATATCTTCGCGAAATGCAGAAACTGCATTCTGTCGTGTATCCGGATGTGTTGAGATATCCGTATTGGATATCCTGATTGGGAGATATCCGGATATTGGATATCCTGATATCTCAGAGATATCCGGATATTGGATATCCTGATATCTCGAGTGAGATATCCGGATATGGGATATCCTGATATCTCGAGTGAGATATCCGGATATGGGATATCCTGATATCTCGAGTGAGATATCCGGATATGGGATATCCTGATATCTCGAGTGAGATATCCGGATATGGGATATCCTGATATCTCGAGTGAGATATCCGGATATGGGATATCCTGATATTCTGAGGGAGATATCCGGATATTGGATATCCTGATATTTCGAGTGAGATATCCTGATATGGGATATCCTGATATTTCCAATGAGATATCCTGATACGGGATATCCTGATATTTCCAATGAGATATCCGGATATCCTGGGATTTCGCAGAACAATAGCTGTGCTGTGTGAACAGTATGCTATTGGGGGTGTGTGGACCCTAGATTAAGGAAGTTGAACTTCTGTAATTAATGAACTAAGTCAGAATCATATGATTAAGGGCTTATGGCTTTGTTGGAAGCCTTAGACGTAAAACGTAAAAGAAAGGCGTAGTCTTTAAGTTGTATGCTTGTGATGCATGATTATTAATGTAATATTGGTCCATATCAGATTGTGATACTGCTGTTGTGGACTTGTGAGTGGTTGGACTCTTGGCTTGGATAGCTAGCTTGCAAGGTAAGCTTTCGTGTCCTCGGTTTAGCCATTTTGATGTTCCACCATGTCCCATGGGGATGGGTTTATGCATGCTGTGTTACATGCTTTGATTATTTGAAATGCTGTTGAGCTGTTTATATGTAATGAGCTATTATGATATGCATGTGGTGTCCACCTATACGGTAAGCCTGAGTATGTGGTACATACAAGATGGTGAGGCTGTGGTGAGGTACAGGTAGCGTCCTGGTACTCATGTAGGCATAGACGTATTCCTACATTTCTCTGGCCAGTAGATTTGATATGCACACATGACATGATTAATTGCTGCATCGCATAGTTTTGGAACTTATATTGTAAATACTGTTTTTGAACTTATATTACACATGTAAGTGAGCTTGGGGTGGAGACTCCTTGAGGACCCCTTGTCTTACTGAGATTTCTTGTTAGAGATCTCACCCCACGTTTGGGGACGCTTATTTCAGGATCAGGTAATGTTGAGGGCTCGGGTGGCAGGAGGCCAGAGCTGAGTTGATTTGATGATATGCTGACTGTTGTTTTTATTTCCGACTGTTGTTTATGTTTTCTGTTGAGATTATGTTATGACTGTTATTGGGCTTTGTTGCCTTATTTGGTGAGCATGGGGTTTGTCCATGCCACATGTTTGACTTTGGTCTTTTAGGTTAATGTTGTAATTAAAGTATCAGGATTTTGACCCAGGCTACTTGTGTAGACCTGTGGCTTTAGATACTCACTTATTATATTTATGTACGAGGTATTCAGTTAGTTGTCTTGCAATTTACATACAGGCAGTATTTTTATGAAAATGATTAAGTAATCAAGTTGGTTAAGTTAATGACGTCATAATTGAATTAAAGAAAAAGTTATTCCGCATTTTTATTAAGCGTGGCTTAATACGATAGTGTGTTAACAGACCGGGTTAACACGGGCTGTTACATTTTATGGTATCAGAGCACTTTCTAGGGAAAAGCCTGTATGTATTGCAAAACTTAGGATGTGTCGTTGCGTGTCTACTTTGTGTTTTCTCTGACTGGTGTGTGTTATGATAATGCATGTGTGACCACATGGCGTGGGCCTGATCAACTCATTCTTTGTGTAACTTGTGCAGAGTCATGGTACCACCAAGGAGGAACACTGGTACGAGCGAGGATCAATCGGATCCTATCCTGGCTGCATTAGCTGAGATGCAGGCGGCCCGACTAGCCGACCAGGAAGCCACGAGGCTGGCGAACCGGGCGATGCTGGACGCTATACGAGATGCGAACCGGCAAACCACGGCAGAGGTTCTGGAGGAGAACCGGATGGCCAACATGACGATGATGAGGGTCATGTTGGAGGAGTTGAGGGCTGGTCCTGCTGCGGGCCAGGGTCCTCCACCACCTCCACCGCCGCCACCGCCTCCACCTCCGCCTAGTCAACAGGAGGACACCCAGAGCCAGATGGGTGAGGGTAGTCATTTGACGGGGGCTATGCAGACTATCCCCGTACTTGCTGAGGATCGTGACGAGATCGATCGCCGGCTGAATGCTTTCCGCAAGCATAAGCCACCTACCTTCGACGGATCGTATGATCCCATTGCTGCTGCCAGATGGCTACAGGCGTTGGACAAGATTTTCCGGATCATGCAGTGCACAGATCCGCAGAAGCTGTTGTTCGCCACTTATATGCTGGAGGGTGAGGCCCATGAGTGGTGGACCAACCTTTCTCAGGTCTATGAGATGCAAGGTCATGTGATGACATGGCCATTCTTCGAGGAGAGCTTCCTGGGTCAGTACTTCCCTTATGACTCACAGGAGAGGAAGCAGGGGGAGTTTGACCGGTTGGTGCAGGGCTCGTTGTCTGTCGACGAGTACCTGGCCAAGTTTAATGAACTGGTCAAGTTCTCTCATTTTCGCATGGCGAGGCCTACTCCTACATTCTTGGCGGCCAAGTTCCGGAGGGGACTTAATGAGGATATTGCTGGTTACTTAGCTGGGTCTGCATCCAGAGATTTTGGGACACTGGTTCAGCAGTGTCGTGATATTGAGGACTTCTACAGCACGAGTAAGGCCAAGAAGGCCAAGATGGAGGTACCACAGGGTACCGGCGGTTCTACTCCCTGGAAGAGTAAAAATTTTGCGAACAAGGGCAAGGGCAAGCAGATGGCGGCTAAGCAAGCGCCAAACCAGTTCAGAAAGACTGCCGCTCCGGGGAACACAGCTAGACCTCCTGCTCCCAGATGTTCGGGATGCGGGAAGTCACATTTTGGGCCGTGCTCTACCGGACAGTTGATATGCTTCCAGTGTGGCAAGGAGGGCCACTATTCCAGAGATTGCCCGACGGCGAGAGTTGCTGCGGTGCAGGCTGTGCCTTTGCAGATGGTTCCTACTGGGGCACCAGCAGTGCCACCTACTACGGGACGTGTGTATACGTTGGATCGTCAGCAGTCGGACAGAGCTCCGAACCTGGTCAGAGGTACTGTTACTATTGGTGGATCAGCTATTGATGTGTTATTTGATTCCGGGGCAACGCACTCTTTTGTTGCTACCCCTATTGCTGTGGGGCTTGAGTTGCCCAGTGATGTGCTTTCTCCACCGATGCGGGTTACCACCGCCACCGGAGAAAAATGTTTGACCTCCACTGTTCATCGCGATGTAGCGTTTCAATGGGATGGCCGTGACTTCTTGGTAGATCTGATAGGATTACCGATGGCCAACCTTCAAATTATTCTGGGCATGGATTGGTTGTCCAGAAACTGTGCAATGATTGACTGTTGTGCCAAGAAAGTGGTGATGTCTCCGGGTGGGTCCACAGCCAGTTCCTCACCGTTTATTTCAGTCCTGCAGGCGAGGAGGGCCTTGAGAGCAGGGGCATTTGGCTATGTCATGTTGGGAGGTTTGGTGAGTGGGACACAGGAGGATCTCACTGGCATTCCTGTGGTGAAGGAGTTCCTCGAGGTGTTTCCTGAGGAGATTCCTGAGTTTCCACCACAGAGGGAGATAGAGTTCTCCATCGACTTATTGCCTGGTGTGGGGCCTATATCGTTGGCTCCATACCGGATGTCGCCACCAGAGTTGGCGGAGCTGAAGAAGCATATCGAGGAGCTTTCAGCAAAAGATTTTATTCGGCCGAGTGTGTCTCCCTGGGGAGCACCGGTCATATTTGTGAAAAAGAAAGATGGGACCATGCGGTTGTGCACCGACTACAGACAGTTGAAC
The DNA here is from genome assembly GCA_032173675.1 of Gastrolobium villosum. Lineage (NCBI taxonomy): Eukaryota > Viridiplantae > Streptophyta > Magnoliopsida > Fabales > Fabaceae > Gastrolobium > Gastrolobium villosum. Next base: position 3,805 of record JAVKPL010000083.1, on the reverse strand, counting down.
AAGGTGACAATCAAGAACAAGTATCCTCTTCCACGCATTGATGATTTGCTGGATCAGCTCAGGGGTGCTTGTGTGTATTCCAAGATTGATCTCCGGTCCGGTTATCATCAGATACGGGTAAAGCCGGAGGATGTCCCAAAGACAGCATTTCGCTCGAGGTACGGGCACTACGAGTACTTGGTGATCCCGTTTGGACTCACCAATGCACCCGCAGTGTTTATGGACTACATGAACAGAATTTTCCAGCCGTACCTGGATCAGTTTGTGATCGTCTTCATTGACGACATCTTGATCTACTCCAAGACGGAGGAGGAGCATACCGAGCACTTGAAGATTGTGTTGCAAGTGCTAAAAGAGAAAAAGCTTTATGCGAAGCCGTCAAAATGTGAGTTTTGGCTCAAGGCGGTGAAATTTCTGGGTCATGTGATTTCTGCTAATGGAGTTGCAGTTGATCCTAACAAGATTGAGGCCGTGATGGATTGGGAGAGGCCCAAGACGGTTACAGAAGTGAGAAGCTTCTTGGGTTTGGCCGGGTACTATCGGAGGTTCATCGAGGGATTCTCCAAGATGGTGCTACCGATGACTCGCCTTACCCGAAAGGAGACTCCATTCGTGTGGACACATGAGTGTGAGGAGTGTTTCCAGGAGTTGAAGGAGAGACTGACTACTGCTCCTGTGTTAGTCCTTCCTGATCCTGCGGAGCAATTCGAATTATACTGCGATGCCTCTGGTAAAGGACTTGGCTGTGTGCTGATGCAGAAAGGGAAAGCGGTTGCTTACGCTTCAAGACAGTTGAAACCTCATGAGGAGAACTACCCGACTCACGATTTGGAGTTGGCAGCCATCGTTTTTGCTTTCAAGATTTGGAGGCATTACCTGTTTGGCATGAAGTTTGCTGTATTCAGTGATCACAAGAGCCTGAAGTATCTGTTTGACCAGAAGGAGTTGAACATGAGACAGCGAAGATGGATGGAGTTCTTGAAGGACTACGACTTTGAGTTGAGGTACCATCCTGGCAAGGCCAATGTGGTAGCCGATGCTTTGAGTCGGAAATCCGTGAGCTTATCCAGCTTAATGATGAACGACTACGAGATGATCGAGAAGTTCAGAGACTTGAGAGTGAACTCCTTGTTTGGGGGCGCACTGCTCGAAATGGAAACAGCAGAAGTGATCAATGAGCTGATGGAAAAGATCAAAGAGGCGCAAGTGCAAAGAGAGTGCCTTGATTACGTGAAGAACCAGGACGGTGTGTCTTGGAATGATGATGGTTTATTGCTGTTCCAGAAGAGGATTGTTATTCCTCGAGGGCCACTGACTGAGGAGGTTATGGCAGAGGCTCATAAAGGCCGGTTCACTATCCACCCTGGTGCCACAAAAATGTACCAGGACTTAAAGAGAAATTTTTGGTGGCCGGGCATGAAGAAGGACATAGCGGTCTACGTGTCCAAATGCCTTATTTGCCAGAAAGTGAAGATCGAGCACCAGAAACCGTCTGGTAAACTTCAACCTCTGGAGATTCCACAGTGGAAGTGGGAGAGTATTTCCATGGACTTCGTGGTGGGATTGCCTAAAACTCAGGCTGGTTGTGACTCTATCTGGGTCATTGTGGACAGATTGACCAAGTCTGCCCATTTTCTTCCTGTGAAGGTGAGCTTCACTACAGAGCAGTTGGCCAAACTATATGTCCGTGAGATTGTGAGGCTTCACGGGGTGCCCGAGAGTATCATCAGTGATAGGGACCCGAAGTTCACATCTCGGTTCTGGGAGGCGCTGCAGGAGGCTTTTGGTACGCAGTTGCGATTGAGTACCGCCTATCACCCTCAGACTGACGGACAGACTGAGCGGACCATCCAGACATTGGAGGACATGTTGAGAGCTTGCACGTTGGAGCAGGGTTCTGCATGGGATAGGTACCTTCCGTTGGTTGAATTTTCGTACAACAACAGTTTTCATGCTAGTCTGGGCATGGCACCCTACGAGGCGCTGTATGGTCGGAGGTGTCGGACTCCTACCTGCTGGTCTGAGGTTGGAGATAAGGAACTTTTCGGCTTGGACTTTGTCCAAGATACTACCCTACAGATCCAAATGATCAGGGAAAAGTTGAAGCAGGCGCAGAATCGCCAGAAGAGCTACTACGATGTCAAGCATCGACCACTGGAGTTCAGTGAGGGTGAGCACGTGTTTGTGAAACTTTCACCTGTCACCGGTGTTGGACGGGCACTCGGCGTGAGGAAGTTGAGCCCGCGATTCATAGGGCCCTACCAGATCCTTGGTAGAGTAGGACCAGTTGCCTATCGACTCGCCTTACCTCCGAACCTAGCCAACATCCACGACGTGTTTCACGTGTCTCAGCTTCGGAAGTACATAGCAGATCCTTCGCACGTGGTGCAGCCGGATGATGTGGAGGTTCGGGAGAACCTAAAGACTCCCGTCGGACCACTCAAGATCCTCGATCGTGGCGAAAAGCAGTTGAGGAGCAAGATCATTCCGATGGTCAAAGTACAATGGTCAGGAAGAACTCCTGAGGAGTGTACCTGGGAGCGAGAGGATGAGCTTCTCCGACAGTATCCCGACTTTCGAGACAGGTATGTTTCCGATTTTGAGGACAAAATCCTTAAAAAGGTGGGGTGAATGTAAGAACCCACACCGCTAATTAAGGTAATTAGCGAATTAATTATGATAATTAGGAAATAATTCCATAATTGACCCTAATAATTATTAATGGGCTTAGATAATTATATTGAGTGAGTAAAAATGCTGAAAGTCGCTTTTCGGAAGAAAAGCGCAGATACCGGTTCTGCTACTCGGTATAAATGCGTACCGGAAAAGTATCCCGGAAAATTATAACGAATGCATGATAATTACTAGAATATTATGTAGGACATGTAAAACAAGTTTCAAGTCAAAATGACGTAATCTGATGCCAGAATTGATACTGGCTATGGAAAAGCGCGTACCGGAAAGGTGCTCCGAAAAATAAATAAAAAATATGACAAATCTTAGAAAAATGCGTAGGTCTAGAATCCGAAGTTTGGGATCAATATCTTTTACTTTGCGATTAAGGCTAATACTGCGCGGTTAGTGCTTGGGCCTATAAATAGACCCACTTAGCACACAACCCTAGGCAGCCACTATTTTCCTACGTGAGTTTTTCCCTGCAGCTTTGAGGCAGCCCCCTTGCACCTCCATTCTTGGTGTTTCCTTGCTTTCTTCTTCTTCTCTTCTTCTTTCTTCACCATTCCTCCTTCCAAGCAACTAGAGTGTGTCTTGGGTGAGGGTGGTGCAACCTTTTCTGAGTTGAGAAGGCTGTGTGTGTGAGGTTAGTGAGCTGAACTTGAAGCTTTAGTGATGGCTACCTTGTGGTAGTCATTGTGAGCTTCAAAGTGCCACCTTGTGGTGCAAGAACCCACCTTGGTGTGCCATTTTCGTGCTCCTACTTAGGCTGAGTGTGAGGAACCTTGGGAGAGCTCCAAGAGCACAACTTGCCTCTGTTTTGAACTTTGGTAAGTTACCTCACTATGATCATGAGTCTATGATGCTTAAAGTTGATGTCTTGGCCATGTTTAATGAGTAAACAAGAGGGTATAAGAAATATGAACCTAAAATGAACCAAAGATGCATGCTTTAACGTGTTGAAGTGTTAAAAATGGAACCTTGGAAGGATATCTTCGCGAAATGCAGAAACTGCATTCTGTCGGATATTTCGAAGATATCCGGATATATTCGAGTGAGATATCCGGATATTGGATATCCTGATATCTCGAGTGAGATATCCGGATATTGGATATCCTGATATCTCGAGTGA
>JAVKPL010000082.1:0-14484 GCA_032173675.1 Gastrolobium villosum | reverse complement strand
AGAAGGCATTGTGCTAGGACACAAGATCTCAAGCAAAGGCCTCGAAGTGGACAAAGCAAAGCTGGAGGCAATTGAGAAGCTACCTCCTCCGACCACAGTAAAAGGGATCAGAAGTTTCTTAGGACATGCTGGGTTCTCTAGGCGCTTCATTAAAGATTTTTCCAAGATTGCCAAACCACTCTGTGAACTTCTGGAGCAAGATAAGAAGTTCAATTTTGATGAAAAATGCATGACAGCCTTCCTGGAGCTCAAGTCAAGGCTGGTGTCCGCTCCTATCATTCAAAGCCCAGATTGGAGTCTTCCTTTCAAATTAATGTGTGACGCCAGCGATTTCGGCTTGGGAGCAGTCCTTGGGCAACGGAAGGACAAAATCTTTAGAATTGTGTACTACGCTAGCAGAACCCTTACTCCGGCGCAGGCCAAATACACAGTAACGGAGAAGGAAATGTTGGCAGTTGTTTTTGCATGTGACAAATTCCGATCATATTTCATATGCTCCAAGGTTACAGTATTCACTGATCATTCAGCTATTAATGATCTCTACTTGGCTGCTGGTATAGAACCGTACCATTTAAGTTACCAAGGAAGAAGGAGATTCCATCATGAAGCCAAGCAGTATTTTTGGGATGACCCTCTGCTTTATAAAAGGTGTTCCGACCAACTACTTCGAAGATGCATTCCTGAAGAAGAACAACAGAAGATACTGGAGCAATGCCACAATTTCCCTTATGGGGGACATTTTGCTAGAGCAAGAACAGCAGCTAAAGTGCTACAGTCAGGTATGTACTGGCCCTCCCTGTTTAAAGATGCTAATATCTTTGTTAAAAAATGTGACAGATGCCAGAGAGCAGGGAACATTACAAGAAAACATGAAATGCCCCTTGTTCCAATAATGGAGATTGAGTTGTTTGATGTGTGGGGCATTGACTTCATGGGACCTTTCCCAGTTTCTTTTGGGAACAAGTATATACTTGTTGCAGTCGACTATGTGTCGAAATGGGTAGAAGCCATTGCTACCCCCACCAATGATGCCAGGATAGTGCTGAAGTTTATCAAGAAAAACATTTTCACCCGATTTGGAACCCCCAGAGCAGTCATCAGTGATGGGGGTACACATTTTGTGAATAGACAATTCCAATCACTTCTGAAGAAATATGGAGTGCAACACAAAATTGCCACCCCCTACCACCCACAGACCAGTGGGCAGGTGGAGGTGTCCAACAGGGAAATAAAAAGAATCCTGGAAAAGGTGGTGAACCCAGACAGGAAGGATTGCTCCAGCAAACTAGATGACTCCCTATGGGCGTATCGAACAGCTTACCGAACACCTATTGGTTGCTCTCCCTACAAACTGGTATTTGGAAAAGCTTGCCATTTACCTTTGGAACTCCAACACAAGGCATTTTGGGCAATCACTTTGTTAAACATGGATGTCGAATTGGCTGGGGAAAAGAGGTTGCTCCAACTGAATGAACTGGAAGAATTTCGGAGCAAGGCATATGAAAATGCCAACCTCTACAAGGAGCAGATGAAAAAGTGGCACGATAAAAAGCTGATCGAAAAGGAGCTAGAAGTTGGAGACAAGGTGTTGTTGTATCGATCCAGACTGAAATTGTTCCCCGGGAAGCTGAAATCAAGATGGGAAGGACCTTATAAAATCACTGAAGCATTCCCCAATGGAGCATTTACCATTTCTCATGAGACATCTGGAGCAACGTTCAGGGTAAATGGACACAGACTTAAAAAGTACAACAGGGGGATCAATGAGCATGATGAGCTGACTTCTCATCTCAATGACCCAGCCAAAGTTTGAATAAGGGAGCATCAAGTCGAGCTAAGACTATAAACGAAGCGCTACTGGGAGACAACCCAGATTTATTTTTATGTTTTGTTTAAAAAGAAAATAAAAAAATAAAAAAATCTTTTGCTAACCATTGCAGGAAGCTAGTTTTGGGGTTGCTCCTGAGCAACCTGATCCCAAAAACAATGAGCAACCGACACCTAGAACTTGGTTCTTCTGAACTCGAATTCTAGAGTAGGCTGATCCTACTTGCACCTTTTCATCCAAGGGCCTGCAATGGGCCGCATATTTCACAGAATAAGAAAGACTGAGTGGCTGAAGCAACGGCAGGACAATAGCTCCAGGTCGTAGCTGTCACACCACTCCAATCAACAGATGTGGCAGTTTTCAAAAAGGAAGGAACAGTCAGAGCAGAGAGCAGTTACTTTTCCCACACGCATTAAAGCTCACGCTCCCCCTCCCTTGTCCACCACTCACCGTAACTCACATTCCCTTCTCTCTTCCCTTTATAAACAAACACCAAACCACCTTCTTCATACCTGCAACTCTTTCAACCCACAGAGAGCAAAACCTTTCACCTCTTACCACACTCCCCTGACTCAGAGCTTTACACCATGACACGCCAAAAAGCCACCATTCCTGTTGCTTTCGCTTCGAACAAAAGAACCCGAACAGGGAAAAAGCTTAAAGCGGTCAACACCACAATCGACCGAACAATCATACCTGAACGAGGCATCATCTTCAGCTCCAAGCATGGAGAACTCGAGCGATGGATGACAGAAGATATAACATCGCTGGACTGGGAACTGTTCGTTGAACCTCCCTCAAGGGCTCGTACCGAGTTTGTAACTGCATTCATAGAAGGAGTAAAGAAGGAAGATCTCCCAAAACTCCTCATCAAAGGAGTGAAAGTGGACTTATCTCCTGAGGAGATCAACGAAGCATACAATACGGTTTCAGTTCCCACTGAGCAAGACGCGTTCGATAGATACTGTGCTGGCCGAGGAGATGAAGCCATGACTGGAGAAATGCTCCGAGAAATAGGCACAGAGGGAGCAACTTTGGGAACCAGGGAGTCTATCCTGAGGAAACACCTCAAGTTCGAAGCAAAGGTATGGATGCATTTTATAAACTCTCGTCTGATGCCTGTAAGCAATGACTCTAGAGTTAACTGGGAAAGAGCAGTGCTGGTTTTCTGCATCTTAACCAAGAAAAAGTTCGATGTTGGGAAAATAGTATACAAACAGTTGGTGTCAAATGCACCAAGGAACTCCCCATTCTTCTTCCCCTGTCTGGTCACAGAAATGTGCAAAGGGGCCGGTCTAAAGGCCACTACTCCAATTAAGGAGGAAACCATTCCAAAAGGGGCTAACATTAACCAGTCCACGATAAGAAGAATCAGGGACAACGAAGGAATGGAAAGTGAGGGGGAGGAAGAAAAAGAAGAGAAGGAAGAAAAAGAGGAAAGGGAGGAAGAAGAAGAAAATGAAATCTCAGGCAGTGTGAAGGAGGAACCTGGAAAAGCTCAAAGGAGGGAGAAACTTCCCATTAAGAGAGCCTCCACGAGTAAGGGAAGAAGGCAGTTTTTGGTTGAAACGAGTGACACTACTTGTCACACTCTGTTTGGGCTCGGTGCAGATCTTCTGGCTATCCAGGTGCAGGCCTTAGAGGATACAGTCGGAAAGGAGCTACAAGCTTTTAAAGAAGCCACCCTGCTCATCGAGAAAGAAAAGATAGCCCTGCAGAAAGAACTGGACCAGATAAAAAATGCTGAACCACAGTCTCAGAAAAGGAAGATCGAAGGAGGGAAAGGATCTTCGAACTTGCAGAATACGGTGAAGGACCTGGTGGAAGCAGTGGAATCACTGAAGAAAAAGGTGGAAGAAATGACTGGAAAGAGGAGATTAGGCTCCTAAGGGATGAGTTGATGAAGAACAGAGAAGAAGATATTCAACTCATATTGTACTGCAGAGCTCGTGACCAAGTCTTTGCCAGTAACTGGGGAGAAATGTTCAAGGGGCAAACTCCATATCCACCATTTCCAAACATCTTCCCGCCAGAAGCAGTGATGACTGCTCCCTACAGTGGAGCAAACCAAGAAACCTAAGAGCAATAAGGGTCACTACGGCGACCCCAAGTTTATTCGTTCTCTACTCTTTTAACTTGATTAAATCTTCTTGGAACGAATGCCTGAATATCTGGAGTGAAATGTGTCTGACTTGCTCATAGAAAAAAAAACCTCTGTGGTGTACCAGGGATTCGCCACCCTGATTTACTTATTTTTCTTAAAAAAAATTTGCTTTTAGTTCTTGTTAGTTTATCGTCCTGAGCGTCCTGGTCTACCCAATAATTCTTCTGTCCAGATTTTTGCTCCTTGAGATGCTTTGAAGAGTCTACAGTTTTAGACAAAGCAACATAGAGCATCGATTTGATTTGGAGCAACACCAAGCTCAAAAACACTACATAAGAATCGGACGCTCTAATAGTCAGAGAACTCATGAATTTACTGAAGGAAGGAATCTCAAGCTGCTCTACCTCTGATCTTTGAAAAAAAAGAAGAAGTTAGGTCAGCTCCTCTGCTCCAAGAATTGTGCCCAAAGGGCCCTAGTCATCAAAAGTTAGGAGCAAGAGCCGCTCAAAGAGCTCACTGTTGAAGGTCAGCCCTATGCAAAGACAAGGGTAGTTGACTTCCAGTCAAAAGACCTAAGAAGAAAGAAATGAAGAGGGGAGCAAAGAAGCAAGAGAAGAATTTAAAAGTTCATTCCTAAGGTAACACAATGAGAAAACTGATAGAGAGTGAAAGAGGTCACACACTGGAGCTGGTGAACCTGATGGATGCTCCAATGAAGCAATGGAAGAAGTTCTGTTTAACTCTCCATCGATAAATCTCAAGGAGCATTAGCCTAGCACAAGAAGAATGAAAGTAGCAAGGGATTACTCGGGACGAGTAATGTTTAGTTTTGGGGTGTTGATGGTCCTCAAAAGTTGAGGTCCATTAGGTATATATTGTTCCACAAAATCCATGCTTTGATTGCAAATCACTCTCTCTGACCTCCATCTTCCATGAGGAGCAATTGTTTTGAAAAGCAGACCAGAGTAATACTTGAAACGGGAATTATTGGGTTAATTTGTTTTGATCAGGAAACCTAAGACCCAACAAAAGGAGCTGCACATTGAGGAAAAAGAGAGGAATGCTACGCAGAAGGGAGCATAAAGCCTGCTACAGTACAGAAAGCATATAAAGGAAGCAATCAGGAGCTTCCACGTCAGCATCAGCAGAGAAGGTGGAGGTGAAAGTAAACTGGCCTTTGAAGGCCGATGCATGTAAGGTGTAAAAACAAAATTTTTACTGCGGAAACATACATGCACACATAGGTTCATGCTTTAAGAAAACATGATGTTACCTTATTTTTGGCCTGATCAGTCAGGGAGATCAAATGTCAGGCTTGAAGGGTTCAAACCCTCTAATGGTGATCCACACCACCATTCGTCAATGATGTAAAAACTCCTTCTTGAAAGCTACCAGATAAACACCACAGTGAGGCTTGCTATGCGCACAAGTGGTGAAGGTGGAAGCTAGGTATTCTGTTTGGAAAGGTGTAGTGAACTACCCTACATAATGGTGCATGAGATGAAGGAGAGGAGGCTAGGTTTTCTCAAAACCCTAAGGAGAGGAACAAGTGTGTTATGCGCACACCTTGGAGAGGAGGAGAGAATTAAATCATTCAAAAATGAAAACTAACTTTCAAAATCCCTTGAAAGTTGCGCATGAATCAGGGGAGGATAAGGTGGAGTTGTTGCAAAACAAATCTCGCCAACAAGCTCCAATCTTATCCTCATGAAACTAAGTTCAAAATAAAATAAACTTAAATTCATAAACTATCATATAGTATATTTTTCATGCGCATAATTCAGCCCTAAAAAGAGTCCAAATATATTGAGTAGTTGCATTCAAAATTTGAATCAACTCACCCACTGATTCTCTCAACCACCAAATCTGAATGGAGCTTTGTTTTAAGTGATAAGATGACATTCTTATCACTTAATTATGCGCCCCAAACAGCCCAAGAATATGCTCCAAAGATGCTTCTTGATCCAAGGAATATGCTCCAATAAGATCTTATCTTATCCTTTTGTTATGAAACAACTTTTCAAAGCCAATTCAAATTCGAATTCAAACACTTGAATTCAAATGTTCAAACATTCAAATTCAAAATTCAAAATTCAAAATTTCAAATTCAAAATTCGAATTTCAAAATTCAAATTCCAAATTCAAATTTCAAAATTCAAATTTCAAATTTCAAATTTCAAATTCGAATTTCAAAATTCAAATTCCCAATTCAAATTTCCAAATTCAAAATTCAAATTCAAATTCAAAATTCGAAATTCAAATATTTGATTATTAATTTAACTAATTAAATTAATTAGTAATGGCTTGGACTATCCAAGCCCATTACTAAGCTCCATGCACCATCCACCTATTTAGGTGGGCTTTCAAACAGCTTCTTGGGCTAACAACCATTATTAGGCCCAATACCTTTAAAGCTAGTCCATCATGACTACAAGGTGTTAGTGTGTGACCCATTAGGTCCAACTTAGCTTCTGGTATAACTGGGCTTGGGCCCAACAAGCCCACAACCCAATTAATGACAACACAGAGCACTAACAATGCTTTGTTGCCCCAGAACTAGTCAGATTAATGACTTGATCATCCTATTGCACATATTTGGTTACCGTATGTATTTCCCTTCGTCTTGGTTATCTTCCCATTACCCTAGGGTAAGGAAATGCATCAACCCCTGCGGTTTAGGGTAAGCTTTATTCGAAATAGGGAATCTTCAATTTACTGACTCTAAAGGCAGATCATCTCATGATCTCTTTTACTATGCATAGATTCCCGAGTCCCTGTAAATGTCATCCCGATTTCTCCGGTTTACAGATAACCTAATCTCTCACAGAGATTTGACGAATTCCATCAGCTTATTACCCTAGCCCTGTGCCCTTTAAGGACATGCCCAACAGTATACCTATGAGTCTCCATGTTTCAGGCAGACGAGGCATACAATCAAAACATGCCTTCAAGAACACAATCTAGGTAATAACTTCTGGTCTAAGGAAAGACATACCCAAACATAAAGAGATTACTCTAATGACACTATCTGTGAGATTTCCTTATAGAGTCTCTTTTTGGGTCTGTTCAGTGCAAGCTATACTCTTATAGGTCCACCAATGACTTTAGCTAAGATATCTCCATATCTGCAGCTCATGAGGTCTTTACCTTGTATCCATATACAAGTAGATAAGTCGTACTAGTCTTACCCGAGATCACTGATTCCCAAACTCAGTGTCTCTAGACTAGGAACATATAATTAGGAATAGACATGCAATATCCTTGAATCCTCATGATCGTGATCTCATCACAGATACTTAAGAGATACCTGTTCTATTCCAAGGGGTTTATCCAGTTCGTTCATATAATATTAACAGTAATATCGAGACACAATATGAAACTGAATAAATAGTGCTTTCATTTATTTGCAACAAACAATGTTCTACATCTAGTGTCCTTTATTTAATCAAAAGATTGTCTCTAGGACACCCATATACTAACAAGGTCCCACTTGGCCTAGAGCCAATCAGACCTAAGTCGTATGCCCAAAGCCTCATAATGACAATCATGTTTTCTCTGAGAAACAACCTTTGTCAGAGAATCGGCCAGGTTATCGTCTGTGGGAACATATTCCATTTTTACATCATTCCTATCAATGATTTCTCTAATCAAATGATATCTGCGGAGCACGTGTTTAGATCTTTGATGAGACCTAGGTTCCTTTGACTGCGCAATGGCTACTGTGTTGTCGCAAAGCAACTGTATGGGCTCATCCACGCTTGGAACCACCCTAAGTTCAATTATGAACTTCCTTGATCCACACGGCCTCCTAAGCCACTTTTGAAGCAACTATGTATTCAGCTTCTGTCGTTAAATCTGCTCTAGTATCCTGCTTGGAACTCTTCCAATATACTGCCCCACCATTTAATGTGAATACGAACACTGATTGTGACTTACGGTCATCTTTGTCACTTTGAAAGCTGGCTTCAATGAACCCTTTCACTGTTAGCTCATTAACCCCACCATAGACCAGAAATGCATCCTTAGTTCTTCTTAAGTATTTAAGAATGGGTCTTGACTGCTGTCCAGTGACCCTCTCCAGGGTCTGACTGGTATCTGCTGGTAATGCTTAAAGCATATGAGACATCTGGTCTCGTACATATCATGGCATACATGATGGATCCAATAGCCGAAGCGTATGGAATTCCACTCATGCGATCCTTCTCAGGCTGTGACTTAGGACACATAGCCCTTGATCGGTGTACCCTATGACACCCATATACTAACAAGGTCCCACTTGGCCTAGAGCCAATCAGACCAAAGTCGTATGCCCAAAGCCTCATAATGACAATCATGTTTTCTCTGAGAAACAACCTTTGTCAGAGAATCGGCCAGGTTATCTTCTGTGGGAACATATTCCATTTTTACATCATTCCTATCAATGATTTCTCTAATCAAATGATATATGTGGAGCACGTGTTTAGATCTTTGATGAGACCTAGGTTCCTTTGACTGCGCAATGGCTACTGTGTTGTCGCAAAGCAACTGTATGGGCTCATCCACGCTTGGAACCACCCTAAGTTCAATTATGAACTTCCTTGATCCACACGGCCTCCTAAGCCACTTTTGAAGCAACTATGTATTCAGCTTCTGTCGTTAAATCTGCTCTAGTATCCTGCTTGGAACTCTTCCAATATACTGCCCCACCATTTAAGGTGAATACGAACACTGATTGTGACTTACGGTCATCTTTGTCACTTTGAAAGCTGGCTTCAATGAACCCTTTCACTGTTAGCTCATTAACCCCACCATAGACCAGAAACGCATCCTTAGTTCTTCTTAAGTATTTAAGAATGGTCTTGACTGCTGTCCAGTGACCCTCTCCAGGGTTTGACTGGTATCTGCTGGTAATGCTTAAAGCATATGAGACATCTGGTCTCGTACATATCATGGCATACATGATGGATCCAATAGCCGAAGCGTATGGAATTCCACTCATGCGATCCTTCTCAGGCTGTGACTTAGGACACATAGCCCTTGATCGGTGTACCCTATGGCTGACAGGAAGAAAAACTCCTTTTCGACCCTTCCATGCTAAACCTCTTTAGCATCTTGTCAACGTACGTGGATTGAGATAAACCCAGCAGCCTCTTGGATCTATCTCTATAGATCTTTATACCAAGTATAAAGGTTGCCTCTCCCAAATCCTTCATGGTAAAGTTTTCTGAAAGCCACTCTTTCATTATTTTTAATGTGGGGATGTCATTTCCTATTAGCAATTTGTCATCTACATAAAGCACTAGGAAGACGACATTACTCCCACTAACCTTTCTATAAACACAAGGTTCATCATCGTTCTTGATAAAATCGTTACTCTTAACGACTTCATCAAAACATATATTCCAACTCCTTGATGCTTGCTTTAGCCCATATATTGACCTTTGTAGTTTGCATACCATATGCTCCTGATCTTTGATTTCAAAGCCTTCAGGTTGTGTCATGTACACTTCCTCCTTCAAGAACCCATTCAAGAAGGCAGGTCTTGACATCCATTTGCAAAATTTCATAGTCGTGGTATGCTGCTATTGCAAGCATGATCCTAATATATTTGATCATGGCAACTGGTGAGAAAATTTCATCATAGTCAACTCCTTGTCTTTGACGATACCCTTTCGCCACCAACCTATCTTTGTAGGTCTGAACGTTGCCATCTGCATCAGTCTTTCTTTTAAAGACCCATTTATTACCGATAGGAACTATTCCTTGCGGTTTAGGAACCAAGGTCCATACCTTGTTCTGATACATCGAATCCATTTCAGATTCCATGGCTTCAAGCCATCTAGAGGAGTCAACATCTTTGACCGCCTCCTCGTAGTTACTTGGTTCATCATCCTCAACAGTTTGCTGATTCTCAATCACAAACCCGTACCTCTCAGGTGGATGGATGACCCTCGTAGATCTACGGAGTTGTGTGTTTACTTCTCCATTGGAGAACGTCGCCTGCGGAGCAGACTCGGGTTCCTCAATTTGTTCTTGTGGATCTTGCACTTCTTCAAGATCAATCTTACTCCCACTGCCTCCTTGAGAGATCCAATCCTTCTCAAGGAACTCAGCATTCCTGGAGTAAAACAGTACCCCTTAGAACCTTGGGATACCCTACAAATAGACATTTAGTACTATAAGCACTAAGCTTGTCTGATGCCAACGCTTTGACATAAGCCGGCGATCCCCATACCCTGAGGTAACTCAGGTTGGGTCTCTTACCATTCCATATCTTATATGGTGTGGTCTGAACAGATTTCGACGATACCCTATTTAGAAAGTTATGTCACTGTGTCTAAGGCATATCCCCAAAACCATTTTGGAAGTTGAGTCTAACTTATTATAGACCTAACCATGTCTAACATAGTCCTGTTTCTCCTGACACCGTTTTGGTGTGGTGTGTTAAATGCAGTAAACTGCGAGAGAATTCCATTTTCTCTCTGATAATCCTGAAACTCATGGCTCAGATTTTCACCATCACGATCTGATCGCAATGACTTAACCATCTTGCCACGCTGTTTCTCTACTTCATCAGTAAATGAAATAGGAGTTTCCTCCTCTAGCCTCAATATACATTGGGCCACATAAATCACAGTGAATGAGTTCTAATAGCTCACTAGCCCTATGAATCTCAACCCTTTGGGCTTTTGACGAATCATTTCCCCAGCTAGACAAGACTCATACTGTCCATAGGATTCCAAACCCTTGGAGTCCAGGTATCCATCTCTATGCATCCTAGACAATCTTGTTTCATTTATGTGCCCTAGTCTATAGTGCCAAAGATAGGATTGATTATCTATCCTAGGTCATTTCACATCTACATTGAGCACTTTAGTTCCCATTTCCAAAACATACAAGCCATTAATTAAAGAAGTGTACCAAAACAATATCATTCAAAATGATAGAAAATGTACCATCCTTAATAGTTAAAGCAAAACCATCTTGTTCTAAACAAGAAATAATATTTCTAGAAATGTCGGGAACATAAAGACAATTATTCAAATGCAATAAGGTGCAAGTAGGCTAATGAGGTCGGTATCTCCACCAGCATGAGCAGCAATTCTTGCTTCATCACCTGCGCGGGGTCCACCTCGTTCTTCTCCAATCTTCTAGGCTTCTAAGCACCTGCAACACATTGCAGATTATAAGAACCATAACCGGTATCCAATACCTTATGAAGTCGGATTAGCATAAGAACAATTTATCTCAATCATGTGAATACCTGAGGTTGAAGCATCTCCATGCTCCTTCACACTCTTCAGGTAGTCTGGACAATTCCCTTCCAATGGCCATATTTGCCACAATGGAAGCACACAACATCACTTTTGTCCTTGGGTGCTCCCTTACCTTTCTTTTTGCCCTTTTTCTTATTGGGTTTTCCTTTGGGCTTAAGGGAGTTTCCTTTTGCAGGCTCCTTGCCCTTACCCATGGCCCTTTCAGGCCCACCAATCATAAGAGCTTGTGTCTCATCCTTCTTGATAGACATTTCAGCAGTCGTTAACATCCTTAACAACTCTGGCAAGTGTTAGCATATGGGTGTCCTAGAGACAATCTTTTGATTAAATAAAGGACACTAGATGTAGAACTTTGTTTGTCGCAAATAAATGAAAGCACTATTTATTCAGTTTCATATTGTGTCTCGATATTACTGTTAATATTATATGAACGAACTGGATAAACCCCTTGGAATAGAACAGGTATCTCTTGAGTATCTGTGATGAGATCACGATCATGAGGATTCAAGGATATTGCATGTCTATTCCTAATTATATGTTCCTAGTCTAGAGACACTGAGTTTGGGGATCAGTGATCTCGAGTAAAGACTAGTACGACTTATCTACTTGTATATGGATACAAGGTAAAGACCTCATGAGCTGCAGATATGGAGATATCTTAGCTAAAGTCGTGGGTGGACCTATAAGAGTATAGCTCGCATTGAACAGACCCAAAAGAGACTCTATGAGGAAATCTCACAGATAGTGTCATTAGAGTAATCTCTTTATGTTTGGGTATATCTTTCCTTAGACCAGAAGTTATTACCTAGACTGTGTTCTTGAAGGCATGTTTTGATTGTATGCCTCGTCTGCCTGAAACATGGAGACTCATAGGTATACTGTTGGGATTGTCCTTAAAGGTTACAGGGCTAGGGTAATAAGCTGAAGGAATTCGTCAAATCTCTGTGAGAGGTTAGGTTATCTGTAAACCGGAGAAATCGGGATGACATTTACAGGGACTCGGGAATCTATGCATAGTAAAAGAGATCATGAGATGATCTGCCTTTAGAGTCAGTAAATTGAAGATTCCCTATTTCGAATAAAGCTTACCCTAAACCGCAGGGGTTGATACATTTCCTTACCCTAGGTTAATGGGAAGATAACCGAGACGAAGGGAAATACATACGGCAACCAAATATGTGCAATAGGATGATCAAGTCATTAATCTAACTAGTTCTGGGGCAACAAAGCATTGCTAGTGCTCTGTGTTGTCATTAATTGGGTTGTGGGCTTGTTGGGCCCAAGCCCAGTTATGTCAGAAGCTAAGTTGGACCTAATGGGTCACACACTAACACCTTGTAGTCATGATGGACTAGCTTTAAAGGTATTGGGCCTAATAATGGTTGTTAGCCTAAGAAGCTGTTTGGAAGCCCACCTAAATGGGTGGGTGGTGCATGGAGTTTAGTAATGGGCTTGGATAGTCCAAGCCATTACTAATTAATTTAATTAGTTAAATTAATAATCAAATATTTGAATTTCGAATTTTGAATTTGAAATTTGAATTTTGAAATTTGAATTTAGAATTTGAATTTCGAAATTCGAATTTTGAATTTGAAATTTGAAATTTGAATTTTGAAATTTGAATTTGGATTTGAATTTTGAAATTCGAATTTTGAATTTGAAATTTGAAATTTTCAATTTTGAATTTTGAATTTGAATGTTTGAACGTTTGAATTCAAGTGTTTGAATTCGAATTTGAATTGGTTTTGAAAAGTTGTTTCATAACAAAAGGATAAGACAGGATATTATTGGAGCATATTCCTTGGATCAAGAAGCATCTTTGGAGGCACTTCCTTGGCTGTTTGGTGCGCAAGTTTTAGGTGATAAGAATGTCATCTTATCACTTAAAACAAACCTCCATTCAGATTTGGTGGTTGAGGGAATCAGTGGGTGAGTTGATTCAAATTTTGAATGCAACTACTCAATATATTTGGACCCCTTCTAGGGCTGAATTATTCGCATGAGAAGTATATACTATATGATAGTTTATGAATTTAAGTTTAAATTATTTTGAACTTAATTTCATGTGGATAAGATTGGAGGTTGTTGGCAAAGTTAGTTTTGCAACAGCTCCACCTTATCTCACTGTTCTATGCGCAAATTTCAAAGAAGTTTGAAAGTTTGTTTTTCATTTTGAATGATTTAAATCCCTCCTCCTCTCCAAGTGTGCGCATATAACATGACTTGTTCCTCACCTTAGGGTTTTAAGAAAACATAGCCAACTCTCCTCCATCTATGCACCATTCTGTAGGGTAGCTCACTACACCTTTCCAAACAGAATACCTAGCCTCCACCTTCACCACTTGTGCGCATAGCAAGCCTCACTGTGGTATTCATCTGGTGGCTTTCAAGAAAGAGTTCTTGCATCATTGACGAACGGTGGTGTGGATCACCATTAGAGGGTTTGAACCCTTCAAGCCTGACATTTGATCTCCCTGACTGATCAGGCCAAAAACAAGGTAACATCATGCTGTCTTAAAGCATGAACCTATGTGTGCATGTATGTTCCGCAGTAAAAAATTTGTTTTACACCTTACATGCATCGGCCTTCAAAGGCCAGTTTACTTTCAAGTGGTATCAGAGCCTGGTTGCTTTACCATCGACGGGTGATGGTACCTTGTTTGTGAAAAGAGTTTTTCACGGTCAAAAATCTTTAAAGGGTTAAAGTTTTAATTCTGCATATGGATTTTGAATCACAAATCCTTTAAAGTGTTAAAGTTTTTGTTTTTATGTACATGTAAATTTGATTCTATGTTCATAAAACATTATGCATCATGGTTTAGTTTCTTTTTCTTTATGAAAGTTTTAAAAGGAACACCCTTTTGAAAGGGTAGATTCGGCCATGGAGGGTACTAAGAGTACCTTGAATGATTTCTTATTTTTCTCCATGAATTGTGTCATGTTTATATGCATGAAATTTTGTGACAAAATTTATCATATAGTCACCTATATGATTCGGCCATGTAGGGGTTTATGGCTACATGCATGGTTTAATTTTGTTTTCTTTAAGAAAGAATTAACAAAATTTGAATTGAAATTGTTTTTAAATTCGGCCAATGAGAAATTTAAGATTATGAATCTTGATGTTATTTTGATGTTTAAATGTTAAATGTCAAAATACATGTGAAAATGTTATGTGATAATATAATGTTTGTGTTTGCAAGTTTTGAACTTTTCAGGTACAAACAGGAAGGGGATGGTCATGGTGCCCGGATTTGAATTTTTTTTGAATTTTAAATTAATGTGTAATCGCGCAT